>ML437689.1:6658-58347 GCA_005239525.1 Nicotiana knightiana
GTTATAACTCTCAAAATGACCGGTCGGATCGTTACATCCTCCCCCTCTTAAACAAATGTTCATCCTCGAACGGGTCTAGAAACATACCTAGAGTCTCAACTAGGTGTGGATATCTGTTCTGCATCTCCCGCTCGGTCTCCCAAATGGCCTCCTCCATAGGCTGACCCCTCCATTGCACCTTCATTGAAGCTATATCTTTTGACCTCAACTTCTGAGCCTGCCGCTCCAAAATGGCCATTGGCTACACATCATAAGTCATATCACCATCCAACTGAGTTGTGTTGAAATCCAAAACACGGGATGGATCATCGATATACATTCGGAGCATAGAAACATGAAATACTGGATGCACACTCGACAAGCTAGGTGGCAAGTCAAGCTTGTAAGCCACCTCCCCTATCCTCTGAAGTACCTCAAAAAGCCCAATGAACCGGGTGCTCAACTTTCCCCTCTTCCCAAACCTCATAACATCCTTCATGGGTGATACCTTCAGCAGCACCTTCTCCCCGACCATGCGTCGTGCGAAGCCGCTCCTAAATCAGTTTCAACTTGTCTAATGCATTCTGGACCAATTCAGTACCCAAGAGCCTAGCCTCACCCGGCTCAAAATATCCCACCGGAGATCTACACCGCCTCCCATATAAAGCCTCATATGGAGCAATCTGAATGCTCGACTGATAATTGTTGTTATACGCAAACTCCGCGAGCGGCAGAAACTGGTCTCATGAACCCCCAAAGTCAATGACACAAGCGCGTAACATGTCCTCCAGTATCTAGATAGTGCGTTGGGATTTTTCATCCGGAGGGTGAAAGGATGTGCTCAACTCAACCTGAGTACCCAACTCTCGGTGCACGGACCTCCAAAACTACGATGTAAACTGCGTGCCTCTATCTGAAATAATAGAAACTGGGACACCATGAAGGCGAACAATCTCTCGGATGTTAATCTCAGCCAACCGCTCTGAAGAATAAGTAGTACCAACTAGAATGAAGTGCACGGACTTGGTCAGTTGATCCACGATCACCCAAATAGCATCGAACTTCCTCGAAGTCTATGGTGATCCGTTCCCACTTCCACTCTGGGATCTCTAACCTCTGAAGCAAGCCACCCGGTCTCTAATGCTCATACTTAACCTGCTGGAAGTTGAGACACCGAGCCACAAAACTAACTATATCTTTCTTCATCCTCATCCACCAATAGTGTTGTCTTAAATCCTGTTACATCTTCGCGACACCCAGATGGATGGAATATAGCGAGTTGTGGGCCTCTTTAAGAATCAACTCTCATAGCCCATCTACATTAGGCACACATGTCATCCCCAATAGTCACATCTCTAGCATCACCTTGCCGACCCTGTCCTGAAGGACGAGTATATGGGGGTCATCATACTGATGCTCCCTGATATAAAGAGAAGACCTATAGACCACACAAGACAATACCCGACTTGGCTGTGAAATATCCAATCTGACAAGCTAGCTAGCTAAGGCCTGAACATCCAATGCCAAAGGTCTCTATTGCTGGAAGCTACACTAAACTCCCCAAACTCTCCGCCCGACGACTCAAGGCATCGTCCACCACATTGGCCTTCCCAGGATTGTACAAAATAGTGAAGTTATAGTACTTAAGAAGCTCCAACAACCTCCGCTGATGCAAGTTGATATCCTTCTTCTTAAACAGATGCTGCAAACTCCGGTGATCCGTGTAGATCTCACAATGAACCCCGTACAAATAATGTCACCAAATCTCCAAGTCGTGAACAGTAGTTGCTAACTCAAGATCATGGACATGATAGTTCTTCTCATGAGTCTTCAACTGGCGCGAAGCATAAGCAATCACTCTACCCTCCTGCATCAGAACACATCCAATACATATCCGTGAGGCATCACAATACACTGTGTAAGAACCAGAAGCTGATGGCAGAACTAGAACTGGAGTCTTGGTCAAAGCCATATTGAGCTTCTGAAAGCTTTCCTCTCACTCATCCGACCACCTGAATGGAACACGCTTTTGGTTCAATTTGGTCAAGGGCGGTGGAATAAATTAAAAATCCTCCACAAAACGATGGTAATAGCCCGCCAAACCAAGAAAGCTCCTAATCTCTGTGCTTGAGGATGGTCTGGGCCAACTCTACACTGCCTCTATCTTCTTCGGATCCACCTGAATACCCTCACTGGACACCACGTGCCCCAAGAACGTCATTGAATCTAGCCAAAACTCACACTTAGAGAATTTGGCATAAAGCTCCTTCTCCTTCAATCTCTGTAACACAATCCTCAAATGTTAGGCATGCTCCTCCTGGCTACGAGAGTACGCCAGGATGTCATCAATGAACATAATAACGAATGAGTCCAAATACGCTTTTCATCAAATGCATCAAGCTGTTGAGGCATTGGTCAGCCCAAAAGACATCACAAGGAACTCATAATGGCCATATCGGGTTCTGAAAGTTATCTCAAGAATATCTGAATCCCGAATCTTTAGCTGGTGATACCCTAACCTCAAATCAATCTTGGAGAACACCCTTGCTCCCTAAAATTGGTCAAATAGATCATCAATACGTGGAAAAGGATACTTGTTCTTAACTAAGACCTTGTTGAACTGCCTGTAATTAATGTACATCCTCATATAACCATTCTTATTCTTCACAAATATAACTGGTGCACCCCAAGGTGACACGCTAGGTCGAATAAATCCATTATGAAGGATTTCCTGAAGATGTTTTTTCAGCTCCTTCAACTCCACCGTACGATACGGTGGAATAAACATGGGCTGAGTGCCGGGGACCAAATCAATAATGAAGTCAATATCCCTGTCAAGCGGTAGGTCTGCAGGAAACACATCCGGAAAATCACGCACCATCGGAACATAATCAATAGCAGGAGCCTCTACACTAACATCCCTCACAAAATCCAAATAGGATAGACAACTCTTCTCAACCATCCACGAAGCCTTCAAGTATGAAATCACTCTACTGGGTACATAGTCTATAGAACTGTTCCACTCAACCCTCGACAACCCCGACATCGCCAATGTCACAGTCTTAGTGTGACAATCTAGAACATCATGACATGGAGTGTAAAGACCCGTAAAATTTCTCTGTCTAAAATAATGCCCGAATAGGTCCCTTTGCTGTTATAACTGGAGAAAATTTTAAAACGGTCCTATTTTGAGTAAAAACGTTATGAGATGCACTATGCGATCGCATAACGGGTATGCGGACCGCATAGTGGACGCATACCTGAACAGTTTCCTAACCATTTTGAGGACAGTTATGCGGCCTAGAATGCGATCGCATTTCACGAATGTGGGCAGCATAGTTGTCGCATTTTTTCCCCATGCTTTTTGCGAGGGGGGTTATGCGACACATTATGCGATCACATAACAGGTATGCGGACCGCATAGTGGTCGCATACCTGGGCAGTGTGATTCCCATTTTGGCCCATTTGAAGGCCAACTATGCGATAGGAATGCGGACCGCATAGTGGTCGCATACCTGGGCAGTGTGATTCCCATTTTGGCCCATTTGAAGGCCAACTATGCGATAGGAATGCGGACCGCATAGTGGTCGCATACCTGGGCAGTGTGATTCCCATTTTGGCCCATTTGAAGGCCAACTATGCGATAGGAATGCGGACCGCATAGCAGGAATGCGATCGCATTCCTGACCGCATCTCTTTGTCGGGGCTCCTACTTTCTAAATTTAAAACCCGACCCCTTATTTTATAAAACACCCCTTCCCTTCATTTTTAACGATTTTCTGACAAAGAATAGAGACAGAAGAAGAGAGTTCTTGAGAGAGAAGGTTTCAACATCATTCAATTTTATTTTTCCAAAGTCACTCAAGCCCGGAAACTATCTAGTTATTGTCATCTTCTTCACTCAAAGAGGTAAGTCTTCACCCTATTTCCCGAATTTCTCAGATTTTGTGTAAGAATAAAACATACATAGGTTGGTTCTTGAAAATAAAAAGTGAAATCTTGCATGCATGTGAGTTAAACCCTGTAATCTAGTAAAGGGAAAAACAAGTTTGGGTAATTATTCTCAAAAGGGGGTTAGTACTCTAAGGGGTCACATAGTATTTGATAAAATGCTCAATTGAGTACAAGATTCCTAATTCTAAGTGAAATATGTCACATTGTGGAATAGATTGACGGTGCTAGATGGTCCGGTGAATTATGATAGAAATTAAAAAGGGGACGACTCGAGGTATGTATGGCTAACTTTAATCTTCGTAGAGTCACCTTGTTGGTGTCCGAACATTCGGTATGAGTTTCTTGGTGAGTATATGTGAATTGATTGTTCGGTTGTGTTGAGGTGTCAAATTTCATTCTCTGATTTTTTCTTAGTCGACTATGGTGATAATTGAAATTGTGAAAGGTGATTTCTATGTGATTACTTTATCATGTGCAAGGTTCGTTAAATGCTTGAGTATGTTGGTATGAAAGAATGGTAACAAACTCAAAGGTGTAAATGTATCTAAGTGATAAGGGATGTGTAACAAGTGATGAAAGGGAATTGTGAATTGATGTAATTGAACTAAATGACCATGGAACTATCGTATATGACTCATTGTTGGCAAGGTTTATTGTGGCTTAACTTCATATGGATTTTTGGTTGTAATGAATTTATATTCTTGTTGATGAGCACCTTTGTGGTTGAATTAATGGATGATAAAGATTATTGTGAACACATTGTTTGGGCATTATGAAATTGTACTCTTGATGATATGAAGCCCTGTGATTGAAATGTGGGTTGTTATTGTTTTCTATGAAATGTGATAGTCCGGTGGGATCGGGTTGCACGCCGCAACACGAAGTAATAAGGGTGGAGAGGTAACAAGAGTGGAGTGTAAATTGTACGGTGGGATCGGGTTGCACGCCGCAACACAAATTAATAAGGTTGGAGAGGTAACAAGGGTGGAGTGTAAACTGTACGGTGGGACCGGGTTGCACGCTGCAACAGAATGTAATAAAGCTAAAATGTGATTGTGTTGAAATAAGAATCTGTGAGGCTCTCAATTGTACTTGTTCCTATACCACTGTGCACTATTTGTTGGATCCTTTAACTGCTTTTTATCTATGCATCTCTTGATTTTACTTTGAGTAGAGTTTGCTCATACATACTAGTACTATTCCACAGTACTAACGTCCCTTTTGCCGGGGGCCTCATCTTTCAGCAAGTACTGATGAGCCTCACTTCCTCCCGGGGACGTGTGTAATTCATGCGATCTCTTTTGAGTCTGTTATGTTGTAAGGTATAACCCGGGTCTTGTTTCCGGCAAGCATTGTATAAACTCCTACTATTCGTAGAGGCTCCATAGACATGATGTGGGTGTATATATATATTTTGGGTAGTAACTGTATGTATTTGGAATCGTGGTCTGTATTGGAAAGTTATTCTGTATTTTGTATGTTTTGGGAATCAATTTTTGAAATGCTAAATAAGAAATGAACTGAAGTTTGTAAATCCACGCTTAAATCCTAAGTTGTTATTTCATATGGAATATGGTGCATTATGTATAAGGGGGGAAACGCGTTGGTAGGAAACGCAATCCAGGTCCGCTTGACCGGGTTCACCCGGTTAGGTGCCGGTCTCGTTCCTCAATTTCTGGGCGTGAAAAACTTGGTATCAGAGCCTAAGGTTTTAAAAGTGTTCCTAGGATGTCTCGGCGCCGTGTCTAGTAGAGCCCTTCTTATCAGTGTGTTGTCGACCACATCTATAATTAGGGAGCTGCATAGACATTTAGGAAAGTACCCTTTTATTGCTATTCTATATCGTGCGATGTGGTGGAAGGTGAGCTTTTCTATCCCTAACTCGTGCATTGTTCTAATTTTCAGTAAATGGCTCCCAAGAAGAGAGCTCGACTCGGCCTAAAGGCCAACGCCACCCCAGGAGTGGCCATGAATTCTTCATCGGATGGTGTGGGTGAGAATGATTCCCCGACCCTGAATCTGCCTGGCTCTTCCATCCCAGGCCAGGATATTCCTATTTCTTTTCTAGCGGAGGGTGCTACAGTTCCCCCCGATGATGTTCCTGATCCTTCTTCAGTCCCAGCTTCCGGTTCCGATATTTCTGATGGGGACCTCAGGGCTATTCAGATGTTGACCCAGTTAGTGGCCTCCCAGGCCCAAAGATCACATGTTGCACCTGCACCCTCTAGCGAGCAAGGGGATTCTTCAGGTTCCAGGGTCAACCAATTTCTGTGGTTAGTCCCTCCAGAGTTCACAGGCACCGACCCAGAGGCGGACCCTCAAGAGTTTGTTGATGAGATGTACAAGACCCTCCGAGTTACGAGGGCTACTGAGATAGAGGGGGTTGATTTGGCTTCCTATCGTCTGAAAGGAGCGGCATATTCGTGGTTTGAAATGTGGGAGAGTTCCCGTAGAGAGGGGAGCCCTCCGGCGAGGTAGGAGGAGTTTGTGGATGCCTTTATGGATCATTTCTTGCCCGCCGAGATTATGGCAGCCTGTGCTATAGAGTTTGAGGCCCTCAAGCAGGGCAATATGCGTGTGTGGGAGTATCATATGGAGTTTGTGCGCTTGCCCAAATATGTTGTTCACATGGTGTCTACTGTGGAGGCTAGAGTTCGTCGGTTTGTTCAGGGCCTTGGTCCCTTGGTTATTAATGAAGCTGCTACAGCTGCCTTACATTCGGATATGAATTATGGGAAAATAGTGGGATTCGCCCAGGCTACAGAGGCTTGGAAATTGAAGGTAAGGATGGAGAGAGAGAGCAGTAGTAGGGCCCGGTCAGCGGGCAACCCTGGGTCATATGCTCATCCTGGAGGTGTGAGATCAGCCATTGGGAGAGGATCATCAGGGCCATCTTAGTCATATGCTCGGTCCTCAGCCAGTGCGCCGCTATCAGGGCACAGTTATCAGCGGGAGGTCACTTTGGACCAGGTCCAGACAGCAGGAGGTTCCAACAGTTGAGTCATTCTGATGGGAGGTTCCAGCAGCAGCGGAGGGTCCCATGCCCTAAGTGTGGGAGATTTCATACTGAGCCTTGTTACTTGGATATACAGGTATGCTATAAATGTGGAGAGAGAGGCCATATCCAGTGAGACTGTCGTGCACCCAGTCAGGGCACGGGTAGAGGTACTGCTCAGCCATCCAGCTCTGCAGCCGCTACATCTTAAGCACACCCTCCAGCTCCAGCCGGGCGTGGTACAGTTAGGGGTGGAGCACGGGGTCGAGGGGGACCCTGTCGGTTCTATGCTTTGAGTGGTCGCCAGAATGCGGAGGTGATGCGAGGCTAGAATGCATAGTTTAACATGTAATATACCTTACATTTGAGGTGTGTTAATGATAAAAAAAATACACTTTTTATGTGCTTAATGGAGTTTATTTCATGTGTAGGTGAATTGGAGATGGAAACGGAGCTAAAGGGATGCAAATACGTCGAAAATACGCTTAAGGGTCGAAGAGGAAACACCCGGGCGATAGCCGGGCGCCAGAGCCCAAAAGCCTGACCCTACCTGGCGTTAGCCAGGCTTTAGGGCTAAAACTCCAGCCCTACCCTGGCGTTAGCCAGGCGTTAGGGTTGAAACGCTAGCCCTACCCTGGCGTTAGCCAGGCGCCAGGGTCCAAATGCCCGGGGTCCCAGGTTCAGCCAATTTCGAGTTTTGACGAGTTTAAGTATTTCCCGGTTGAAATAGAAGTCTCCCACACGTTTAGGGTTCGCCCTAAACATATAAATAGACTCCTAAAACACAACTTAAAGAGATTCGGAAGGCATTCGAAGGATTCAAGGAGAGAAAACCATTGAAGTGCCAAAACATTGATTTCTACATCTTGTATTCATTACTTTATATTTCAATTATGCAATTTATTTTAGTTTTGATTCTTATAAACATGAGTAGCTAAATTCTTTAGTCTAGGGTTTTGGTAGAACCCGTTGGGGATGAATTTGTTGTGATATTAATATATTTTGGTTGATTAATCTCTTTTTGTTCAACTACGTTCTTGTTGTAGTTGATTGAAAGGGCCCTCAATTAGCTGTTCCTATTTATTATGTATCTACTTGAGAGAGAGTGCATATTTAGGTAGTTGTTTGAACAACATCACTCCCGGAGTATAGACGAAAGTCATAACCGAGGGTTTAGAGGTTGGATTAGAGATAACGATACCTCGGGTGCAATCTAAAGTGAACTGTAATGCAATCTAGCTAGCGTAACTTGAGAGAGTGCGTCTAGTAAATTATCATAGTTACTTGAGAGAGATTTATGGTAGATAACCATAACCTTAGACCTTTATTATCATTGTTAACACTATATTGTTAGTTAATTGCTAATTTATTATTTTGTTATTAGATTTAGTAAACATCACCAATTGATATTCAAAAGTCTTGAGAAAANTCTATAAGACATAGTTGAGCGTGATCAGGAGGCTTCCTCAGATGCTGTCACAGGTATTCTGATTGTTCAGTCACAGGATGTTTATGCTCTTATTGATCCCGGGTCTTGTTTTTCATATTGTACCCCCTTTATTGCTTCAAGTTTTGGGATAGAACCCGAACAGCTTCATGAGCCGTTCTCTATGTCGACTCCGGTTGGTGATTCTATTACGATCGTACGAGTCTATACGAATTGTGTTATCATGGTGCGTGGTCGGGATACCACGGCCGATCTTAATGAGTTAGAAATGGTAAATTTTGATGTAATTATAGGGATGGATTGGCTCTATTCGTGCTTTACTAAACTCGACTAGTGAACCAGAATTATGAGGCTCGAGTTTCCTAATGAATCAGTTATCGAGTGGGAAGGGAATAATGTTGTACCAAGAGGTAGATTCATTTCCTACCTTAAAGCCTCAAAGATGATCAGAAAAGGGTGCATCTACCATTTGGTCCGGGTTGCGGACACCACTTCAGGTGCCTGCTCCCGAATCTGTGCCTGTTGTGAATGAATTTCTTGAAGTATTTCCGGACGAGCTTCCTGGGATTCCACCAGATAGAGAGATCAATTTCGGGATTGATGTATTGCCAGATACGCAGCCAATGTCCATTCCACCTTACAGGATGGCGCCAGCAGAATTAAAGGAGTTGAAAGAACAATTGAAAGATCTATTAGAAAAAGGTTTCATTCGGCCAAGTGTGTCTCCTTGGGGCGCACCGGTTCTTTTTGTCAGATTGAAGGATGGATCGTTTCGGAGGTGTATTGATTATCGACAGCTCAACAAGGTTACCATCAAGAATAAGTACCCATTGCCTCGGATAGATGATTGTTCGACCAGTTGCAAGGTGCTAAGTTCTTCTCAAAGATTTATTTGCGGTCCGGGTATCATTAGTTAAAAATCAGGGAGCAGGATATTCCTAAGACTGCCTTCAGGACTCGATATGGGCACTTTGAATTTCTGGTAATGTCTTTTGGGCTAACAAACGCCCCAGCAGCTTTTATGGATCTTATGAATCAGGTTTTCAAACCGTTTCTCGATTCCTTTGTGATTGTCTTCATTGATGATATTCTTGTTTATTCGCGGAGTCAGGACGATCATGCTAATCACCTCAGGGCAGTTCTGCAGACTCTTCACCAGCACCAATTGTATGCAAAGTTTTCAAAATGTGAGTTTTGGCTAGAATCAGTCACCTTTTGGGGCCATGTTGTTTCCAGGGAGGGGATTCGGGTTGATTCCTAAAAGATTGCAGCGGTGAAGGATTGGCCTAGGCCAACGACCCCGACAGAGATTCGCAGTTTCTTGGTTCTAGCTGGGTATTATCGGAGGTTCGTGGAGGGATTCTCTACTCTCGCCTCCCCATTGACTAAGCTGACGCAGAAAGCAGTTAAGTTTCAGTAGTCCGATGCATGTGAAAAGAGTTTTCAGGAATTAAAGTTGAGATTGACTTCGGCACCAGTGTTGACCTTGCCATAAGGTTCAGAGGGATTTGTGGCTTATTGTGATGCTTCGAGGGTTGGTTTGGGGTGTGTGTTGATGCAATGTGGTAAGGTTATAGCCTATGCTTCTAGAGAGCTCAAGAATCACGAGAAGAACGTGATTTGGAGCTCGCAGTGGTTGTGTTCGCATTAAAAATCTGGTGGAATTATATTTATGGGGTCCTTGTGGACGTGTTCTCAGACCACAAGAGTCTTTAATATTTATTCAAACAAAAGGAGTTGAACTTAAGGCGGTTAGATTTGCTCAAGGATTATGATATGAATATTTTGTACCATCCAGTCAAGGCAAATGTGGTAGCCGACGCTCTTAGTCGGAAATCCATGGGTAGCTTGGCTCATTTGGAAGCAGGTCAGAGGCCTTTGGCTCGAGAGGTTTATCAGTTGGCTAATCTGGGAGTCTGTCTTTCGACCTCAGACGAAGAGGATGTCGTGGTGCGTAATGGAGCAAAATCTTCACTTGTAACAGAAATCAGGAAAAACAATTCAGGGATCTAGCATTGGTACAGTTGAGAGAGGCAATTCTGAATCATAAGACTGCAACATTTCACTCGGAAATGATGATGGTGTTTTGCGGTGCCAAGGGAGGCTATGTGTTCCGGACATGGATGATCTTCGGAAGAGGGTAATGGCACAGGCTCACAATTCCATGTATTCAGTACACCCAGGTTCTACGAAGATGTATCATGATCTCAAAGAGATTTATTGGTGGAATGGTATGAAGAGGGGTGTGGCGGACTTTATGGCTAGGTGTCCGAATCATTAGCAGGTTAAGGCCAATCATTAGAGGCCCGGTAGTTTTACGCAGATTATAGGAATACCAATGTGGAAATGGGAGATGAACAATATGGACTTTGTGGTGGGGTTACCTCGCACTCCATGTAGGTTCGACTCAGTTTGGGTAATAGTGGATCGGCTCACGAAATCAGCTCACTTCTTGCCAGTCAAGTCCACCGATACTGTAGAACAGTACGCTCAGTTGTATATCAAAGAAATAGTCAGACTCCATGGCACTCCAGTATCTATTATCTCGGATCGAGGGGCCCAGTTCACAGCTAACTTTTGGAAGAAATTTCAGCAAGGTTTGGGTACGCAGGTAAATCTCAGCACAGCATTCCATCCACAGACTGATGGGCTGGCAGAGAGGACCATTCAGACACTTGAAGACATGTTACGTTCTTGTGTATTAGATTTCAAGGGTAGCTGGGATGATCACTTGCCGCTTATAGAATTCGCTTATAATAATAGTTTCCATGCTAGTATTCAGATGGCCCCATTTGAGGCATTGTGCGGAAAGAGATGTAGATCTCTGGTCGGATGGTATGAGGTTGGTGAGGCAGAATTGCTAGGACCAGATCTTGTGCACTTGCTATGGAAAAGTTAAAGTCATTTAGGAAAGGACGAAGACTGCTTAGAGTCGTCAAAAATCCTATGCGGACGTGCGTCGAAGAGATTTGGAGTTTCAAGTAGATGATTGGGTATTCTTGAAGGTGTCTCCCATGAAGGGAGTAATTCGGTTTGGGAAGAAAGGAAAATTGAGCCCTAGGTATGTCAGGCCGTATCGGATCGCGCAAAGGATAGGACATGTGGCTTATAGGCTGGAATTGCCCCCTGAGATGTCATTAGTGCACCCGGTGTTCCATGTGTCTATGTTGCATAAAGTGGTTGGAGATCCATCAGTTATCATGCTAGTTGAGACTATTGAGGTTAATGAAGAATTATCGTATGAAGAGGTTACGATATTTTTGATAGGCAAGTCCATAGATTGAGGAACAAAAAAATTGTTTTAGTTAAAGTGTTGTGGCGAAGTCGGCATGAAATGAAAGGAAAATATTCCCATTTATTTGAATAAGTCTAGTAGTGATCGTGCAAACTGTCATCTCTAAGGAATTATATGTTATGTTCAGTTTGTGCAAAAGCACCCTATTTTCCCCTAATTGATCTACCATTGTAACTTCTCAAGTTGTGCCATAATTGTGTATGTCTTGACTATTTGAGTAATGTGCAACCCCTTGGAGTAAATGAAATTATGTGAAACTCATGTGATGGTTAAATGATTAATTGAAGTGTATATGGCATGTTGAAGTAATTGAATTATATGAGACTTGTCGAGGTGACCAAATTATGTACAAGGCCATGAAATGACTAGTTATGTGTAGAATTGGTTAAGAACATGTGTTTCGGGGGCTCTCTGACAAGGTAGATAGGCCTAATTGCAGAGAAAACTCTAGCGAAATTTTCAAAAAATATCGGAGTTAGTAAAAATTGAGGGTTGGCATATTGTGTTTTTAAAACCAAATGATTTTCCCGATCCTCATTCGAGGATGAATGATTTTAAGTGGGGGAGGATGTAAAGACCCGTAAAATTTCTATGTCTAAAATAATGCCCGAATAGGCCCCAGTGCTGTTATAACTGGAGAAATTCTTAAAACGGTCCTATTTTGAGTAAAAAGTATGCCAGAACTTGAAAGAGTAAATTATTATGAGGACCGCATAGTGGTCGCATACTTGGACAGTTTCCTGTCCAATTTGAGGACAGTTATGCGGCCTAGAATGCGATCGCATTTCACGAATGCGGGCGGCATAGTTGTCGCATTCTTGCCCCGTGGTTTTTGCAAGAGAGGTTATGTGACGCACTATGCAATCGCATAACAGGTATGCGGACCGCATAGTGGTCGCATACCTGGGCAGTGTGGTTCCCATTTTGGCCCATTTGAAGGCCAACTATGCGACAGGAATGTGAACCGCATAGCAGGAATGTGATCGCATTCCTGACCATATCTCTATGTCGGGGCTCTTATTTTCTAAATTTAAAACCCGACCCCCTGTTTTATAAAACACCCCTTCCCTTCATTTTTAATGATTTTCTGACCAAAAATAGAGGGAGAAGAAGAGATTTCTTCAGAGAGAAGGTTTCAACATCATTCAATTTGATTTTTCAAAAATCACTCAAGCCCGGAAATTATCAAGTTATTGTCATCTTCTTCACTCAAAGAGGTAAGTCTTCACCCTATTTTCCCAATTTCTCAGATTTTGTGTAAGAATAAAACACACATATGTTGGTTCTTGAAAATAAGAAGTGAAATATTGCATGCATGTGAGTTAAACCCCGTAATCTAGTAAAGGGAAAAACAAGTTTGGGTAATTATTCTCAAAAGGGGGTTAGTAGTCTAAGGGGTCACATAGTCTTTGATAAAATGCTCAATTGAGTACAAGATTCCTAATTCTAAGTGAAATATGTCACATTGTGGAATAGATTGACGGTGCTAGACGGTCCGGTGAATTATGATAGAAATTAAATAGGGGACGACTCGAGGTATGTATGGCTAACTTTAATCTTCGTAGAGTCACCTTGTTGGTGTCGGGACATTCTGTATGAGTTTATTGCTGAGTATATGTGAATTGGTTGTCCGGTTGTGTTGAGGTGTGAGATTTCATTCTCTGATTTTTTCTTAGTCGACTATCACGATAATTGAAATAGTGAAAGGTGATTTCTATGTGATTACTCTATCATGTGCAAGGTTCGTTAAATGCTTGAGTATGTTGGTTATTAACATATTTATCAAATACCTCAACAGAGACTTAGGGACATACTTAGACATGCTTGAATATAATTTTACATGAGTGAATAACATAGACATCTTAACTGCTAAGAGTAGAACCACTTATGGAATAGCATTACATTTACATATAGTCACTTGGATCATGCCGAAAGAAAGAAGGATTAGCCTTAACATACCTGAGCCGATTCTCCTGACAATCCTTCCAACACATGTCAAATGCGGTAAAACATGTAACGGCGGATAGAAGTAGGGAAACATCCGTACGATTGTCACAACCCCAAATCTAGGCCAGTCGTGATGGCGCCTATCGTGGAACTAGGCCAGCCAAAACATCACTCAAATCATAATAAGCTTCCATTTTACATCTTTACTATACCGATTACCCATAAAGGTTTCCTTAAACATTTATAAAATAGTTAAATCTATACTGGATATTAAATACAACCCCCGAGAACCCGGAGTCACTGGTCATGAGCATCTACATAAAATATACAACTCAACGAAAAATAAATTCTATGATAGTAAGCAGAGAGGGAGAAGGACTGCGGACGCATGCAGCTACCTCGCAAATCTCCGAGAATCTCTGGAACAGATAGACAACTCACCCTGCCCTAACACCTGAATATGAACACAAGGTGCAGGGAGTAATGTGAGTACACCAACTCAGTAGTAATGAAAATAAATCAGGTCTGAGCAGCAGGAAACACATAAAATCAATGTCATCAAATCACAATATATGATATCATCATGCCATAAAACCAACTTCAGAAAAATTCTTTGAAGAATGCATATTTTCAGAAACTTCAAATCGAAAGATTTAGTATGAAAATGAAATGAATCATATAGAGGCCCCTCAGGCGAAACACATTTCATAAGTTCAAAATGAAAGTAGTAAAATCATAAGTAGCCCCTCGGGCAAAACATATATCATAATCATCCCCTCGGGCATGCCTCACAGTCACTCATAATCAGTCACTCTACACCTCACAGTCACTCATGCCTCCCAATCACTCGTCACTCGGCACTCGGCACTCTGTGTGCTCACTGGGGGTGTGTACAGACTCCGGAGGGGCTCCTTCAGCCCAAACGCTAATATCACTCAACACCTCACAATCAGGCCCTCGGCCTCACTTAGCAGAACCACTCAAGAGGCCCCTCGGGCGAATCAGTAAAACAGGGTACTCGACCCAAAACATCATTTTAAANGTCCAATGACCTCTTCTCATCCATCACAACCACCCTAAAGACATGACACATCGATACAATTCGAAGCCAAAACCTGTGCAACTCGTGAGTAACCTAGAACTTGTGATCACTTAGGAATCTTCTGTGAATTGGCCATGAAATCAAGTAAAAATCATATATTAATGATCCTTAGGCTTTGGGTGAGTGTTCCCTTCGAGAATTACAAGAATCAGAGGGAGCGGGCCCGGGGTCGAATTTTGATAATTTTGGAAGAATGCTAGGAAATGAATAATTAGGCCATGTAATTGAATCAGAATCCTTATTGATATACTCGAGATGATTATGTCTAGATGAAAGGCGGTGTTAGAGGGTTGATTGCTATACTTTGGACCCGAGATAAGTGTTTGGTCTAACCTTAGCTTGAGGGAATAGGAGTTGAGTATTATTTGCTATTTGCTCATTGTCAAATACGATGTATAGGCATGGTGACGAGTATCTATACATTGGTGTCTAGCATGACCGTGTAGTTCCTATATTGTGAATATTCTGACTTTGTTGTAATTTCTATGCCTAATTGATGATTTCTATATGATGTAAAGGGCATGTGAAGAAATATGAGATAATTACATTCTTTGGAGCATTGGCTCAAATTGTGAAACCAATAATGAAGAAATATGAGATATTACATCTTTTGGAGCATTGGCTCAAATTGTGAAACGAATAATGAAGAAATATGAGATAATTACATTCTTTGGAGAATTGGCTCAAATTGTGAAATGAATAATGAAGAAATATGAGATATTATATCTTTTGGAGAATTGGCTCAAATTGTAAAACGAATGATGAAGGAATATGAGATAATTACATTTTTTGGAGCATTGGCTCAAATTGTAAAACGAATGATGAAGGAATATGAGATAATTACATCATTTGGAGCATTGGTTCAAGTAATAGAATAAATCATGGAAATGAAAGTGAAAGAAAGAGAAAGAGTTATTGAAATATACCCTTGCCGGGTCATCGTTGTATAGTTCCCTTGCCGGGATTTAATTGTTTAATTGATGTTCCCTTGCCGGGATTTAATTGTTTAATTGATGTTCCCTTGCCGGGATTTCTATTTTTATTCTTTTTACTCCCTTGCCCTTGTTTGTGATTTCTGTTTGGGTGAGGAAGAGTGTTAAAGCACGAAGGGTGATGTCGTGCATTGTTTGATATTGTCTCCCTTGCTGGGATGTTGAGATTACTGTTATTGTTCCCTTGTCGAGATTCCTATTTCCATTCTGTTTACTCCCTTGCCCGTTGTTTGTGATTTCTGTTTGGGTGAGGAAGAGTGTTAAAGCACGAAGGGTGATGCCGTGCGTTGTTTGATATTGTGAGGAAAGAGTGTAAAGAACGAAGGGTGATGCCATTCCGTACCGATATTCATTGATTATATTTCTGAGGAAAGAGTGTAAAGCACGAAGGGTGATGTCGTGTCGTACGATGTACCATTCCGTACCGATATTCATTGATTATATTTCTGAGGAAAGAGTGTAAAGCACGAAGGGTGATGTCGTGTCGTACGATGTACCATTCCGTACCGATATTCATTGATTATATTGTGAGGAAAAAGAGTAAAAGAACGAAGGGTGATACCGTGCCATCATCCCAGAGGCTTCAAGGTATACCCTCTGGTGTTTGTGGGCCTTGGCGTCTCTCCCATCCCTATGCCTTCGTTTCTGCCTTATTTTCCTCTAGTTTAAGATACAGTCATGTATTTCCTTTCAGACTTTGTATTTAGCACTCTCATAGACAGTTCGTGAGTTTGTGACTCCAGGTTTTGGGAAAACTTACGCGTAGTTGTATTATGTTGTCCTTATTTAGCTTCAAACCATATTTATTTACGCTGTTAAATTGTGAACCCTTTAGTTTATCTTATTAAATTGATGTTAATATGCCAGTTTATCTATACACGTTGGCTTGTCTAGCGGGTTCAATGTTAGACGCATCACGGGCCGATGGTGGAATTTCGGGGCGTGACAGTTGAGATTTTCCATTTGTTGTCTCAAGATTTAAGTCCCTTTTGATATGCTACGTAGTGTTTTCTGAAATTTCTATGAACATGAAGCTGGAATTTACTTTGCTATAGGAGTTGGATAAGTATGTGATGAATGTAAAATGGTAAATAGACATGAAAGTAGGCACAATTTGTGTGCTGTTAAAATGGTGGCCTTGGCAAGCTTATACATCTTACTTGAATCATCTTTATCAAAGTGGGTGTGGGCACACTTAGGTATGACTTGGCCAACAAATATCTCCTAAAGATGCCACATTTTACATGTATTAGGAGTCATTATATGGGCTTTAAATCAAGACCCCTTGGGTTGCTACATTAGGGTAAAAATTGTATGGGGCGACCAAATTGTATGGGGCTCCCTATTTGGTCGCCCCCATTTAACCTATACCCATTTTTTTTTAAAACTTTTAACTTGTACCCACTTTTTAAATAACTTCAGCCCCTTTCTCCTCCTCATTCTCCTCCTTTGTTTTCTTCTTCTTCTTCTTCTTCTTCTTCTTTCTTCTGTTGTTGTTGGTGCTGCTATGGAACTTTAGTTCATAGGATAACTGCCATAAATATGTTTATCAGAGCTGAAGTTCGTCAGTTACATAACAAGAACTTCAGCTCTCCAGTTACAAAAACAAAAACTTTAGCTCTAGAGCTGAAGTTCATCAGTTACAAAAACAAAAACTTCAGCAATTACGAACAAAAGTTTTGCGTTAATATGTGCACAAGTTAAAAAAAACTTCAGCAAATAGAGAACAAAACTTCAGCTACTTCAGCTCTAGAGCTGAGGTTCACTAGTTACAAAACAAGAACTTCAGCTCTAGAGCTGAAGTTCGCTAGTTGAAGTTCGCCAGTTATAAAAACAAAAACTTCAGCAATTACAAACAAAAGTTTTGCGTTAAGACGTGCACAAGTTAAACAAAAACTTCAGCAAATAGAGAATAAAACTTCAGCTCTGAAGTTCGCCAGTTACAAAACAAAAACTTCAGCTCTAGAGCTGAAGTTCGCTAGTTAAAAAAATAAAAACTTCAGCAATTACAAACAAAAGCTTTGCGTTAAGACTTGCACAAGTTAAACAAAAACTTCAGCAAATAGAACAAAACCTCAGCCACTATGCTTAAGTTCATCAATTACAAACAAAAACTTCAGCACACTTGGTTCAGCACACTTGCTACTTCAGACTCGTCTACTAGAATGCTGAAGTTTTGTGTGATTGCCTTTGTTATTTCAGCCCCGTATGCTGAAGTTATGCGAAAAAGCGAGTACATTTACAATTTTTTTGCAAAGCGGGCACAAGTTAAAACGTGACACAAAAAGCGAGTATAGATGCAAATTCCCCCACATTATGAGGCTAATCAAGCTTATCCAACTAATTTAATTAATTAGTTAATCTCCTACTAAAAATTAATAATTACCCAATTATTCACATAATTAAGAATTATCTCAAATTACTTAAAATACTACTCACTTTTAACACACTTTATGTACCCTACTATCATGGTCATGTGGTACCTTGTATGGCACTAGTCCATAAATACTGGGTATTATAGCTCGGACCGTATTTTATCTCAAATTGACAACCTTCAACGAAACTCATTTTCTATGATTCGTTTACCCTTTAACCTTCACGGCACTTACTTATCACATGTTATAAATAGCATAAATGCTTATAACTTCAAGAATAATCTCATCCCCCAGTCTACGTCGATTAACTTACGACGAAGCTTTAATGTACCAAAATACAATATGTAACAAACCACTACGAATGCGATGAAGAACACATATGGACTGACCAACCCCTTCTCAACACTACGCGAACGCATAGCCATGGACGCGGACTCGAGGAATAAAATCTTCAACCCAGTGTGAACGCGACCTGAAAGCGCGAACGCGAAGAACAAATAGCTCCACTGAAAAAACACCTTTCGCGATTGCGTACAAGCCTTCGCGATCGTGAAGAACGCCACAAGCAACAGGTAACCAGCAATGCAAAAACCATTTGAAATTATCTGAACTACGTCTGAAACTCACCCAAGTCCCCCGGGATCCCATCCAAATATACTAAAAGTCCCATAACATAATATGGACCTACTCAAGGCGTCAAATCACACATAACAACATCAAAATGACGATTCGCACCTCAAATCAATCTATGAATTTTGAACTTTCAATTTCCAAAACTCGCGCCGAAACATATCAAATCAACTTGGAATGAACCCAAATTTTTCACACAAGTCATGTATAATATAACGAATCTATTCCAATTCCCGGAACCACAATCCTAATCCTATATCCTCAAAGTCAATTTCCGGTCAAACTTTTGAACTTTCCAAACCTTTAGATTTCCAACTTTTGCCAATTTGTGCTGAAACCTTCTAGAAATATCCAATTGAAAATATGGGCATACGCCCGAGTTCCAAATCACCATCCGGACCTATCGGAACCATAAAACTCCATTTGAGGGTCAAATTCATAAAAAGTCAAACTTGGTCAACTCTTCCAATTTAAAGCTTCAACAATGAAATCCATTCTTCCAATTCGATTCCGAATAATCTGAAAACTAAAACCGACGATTCACATAAGTCATAATACATCAGACAGAGCTACTCATGCCCGTAAACTACCGAGCGAAGTGAAAATGCTCAAAATGACGGGTCGGGTCATTACATTCTCCCCCACTAAAATATACGTTCGTCCTCGAACGTGCCAAGAGTCGTTCCCCAAAGCCATCAAACTGCTGTATAACCTTACCATGCACATACCCGGGGTGATCCCACGTCACCCTATCCCATATAGGTCTGATAACACAACATAACTGAAATTCTTAATTCAACCTAGTCCATAAACCTTAGAACCAGTTTTCCTGTTACATCCCGCATTTCGTACGTTAAAGTTTTGTCATAAGTTAATCGGCGTAGACTCGGGAATGAGAATATTTTTAAGGTTATAAGTATTTATGCTATTTATAACAGGTGGTAAGTAAGTACCGTGAAGGTTAGGGGGTAAACAAATCAAAGAAAATGAGTTTCGTTGAAGGTTGTCAATTTGGGATAAAATATGGTCCGAGCTATAATACCCGGTATTTATGGACTAGCGACATACAAGGTACCACATGACCATGATATTAAGGTGTATAAAGTGTGTTAAAAGTGATTAGTACTTTAAGTAATTTAAGATAATTCTTAATTATGTTGATAATTGGTTAATTATGGATTTTTAAGTGGGAGATTAACATGTAATCCATCAAATCAACAAGTCATGGAGCTCCCTCTCCTTCAACAAGAGCTATAGCCAATTTCTAAGCCGACTTCCGATATATCCTTCCAAATATACCGCAATCAAATCGGATATCACCCATCCTGGATCTGACGACTTCATCTTATCAAATACCAACTACTCTACTGACACGCAACACCAATACTACCCAGAGCCACAAATCGTGCAATCCATGCACCAATAAGCAACAATCTATATGTACGCAATCATGAAATGACTCAAACGAGAGAACTATCCCGCAAGTTTAACAAGTGCTGCCACAACGAAATGCTGGAAATCCACCACACACCGTAGAACCATCACACGACTCTAACACAAAGGTTCATACCTCAACATAACTCTGCTGCAATGCGTAACCCCATCCAAACGTTGGTCCATATCATATACCTCGAGCCACCCTACTCAAAATCAATAACCACGCGAAATTCGACATCAAGTACCCAAAATGCATTACCATAACCACGTAGAAGCCAATGACACAATGCCACCCAAAACTCTAAAGGACACAACCAATACGCAATCAATCATGAAATACCCAAATACTCATCTCACTCAAATTCCGTTATAAGGCCCCAATAGAATTGCACCATATGTGCCTAAAGCCAACGAATCACAACTCCTTGTAGCATAGAAAAGTAACTCACAGATAATTTTCGAACATGAATAAGCTCAGGAACAACCAAATGGAACATCCCTCAACAATAGCATTATGGAGCCAACCAATCCGATTCGGTGTAGAATACACATCCTAATTGGCCCTACCAATGAACCCCCAAATCGACTCTGGTCACCCACAAATAGATAAATAACCCTCCAAAAGTCCACATGACTGAATCATAACACATACTATCATCTGGCTAGCTTCATCCACAGCCTCACAATCCACAACCATGAAATAACCTACTCTTGAGAACTCACAACCTCCTAATCCATAGAACACACGAATCACCATATCTGATCCCAACTCCATCGCCTGAATTTCTAACATATCTCTCATACACGATCATCCCACGAGGAATACTTCAATAATACTTCAGTGCCACATAGAAAAAATCTGAATATCAGCAGTAAATCAACTCGGCGTACACCGCAATACCAATGAAGCATCCGTAAGTCAAAACACAATGCGCTTTCTGAAATACGCACCCTTCTCAAGCAATACCAAGTAGTAATATCATTCACCTAGTCATCTGAACCCATCCATACTGCCTAAGAATTTATGTCCTTCCTTTCAAAAGCTACTCGTGACCTTGGACATGTAAATCTCGATCCCACACAACACACCACATTGATCATGCCATCATATGGAAAGTACGATCTTATAATCAACTCTGAGTCGCAAGAAAAATACATACGCAGTTAGCTAGGAACCTTAAATTTGATTTCTTCCAGGAGAAAATCACAATACTCAACATGCCCCCCTCTCCCCCCCCCCCCCCCCCCCCCCCCCCNAACTGAATCTCTCTAACTCCTCCAAGTCACGCAGGTCACCAAAACCCAAGAGCATTGCCACAAAACACTTGTAGAAACTCACCACATCATAAGTACCCGAAGAACCAATTGTATCCATTACTGTGATGATTCATCTTACTACCAAGTTGTCCTATTTCTCTGAGTTCCTTCCAAATTTCCTTCAATTTGATACTTCTACTTACTGGAACACCTCGTTCCTTAACCAAAACTCACCCCACGAACTCTAGCAAAAACCACACTGCCCGAAGACCCATAAGCCACTGAATTCCCTCTCAAGCACCCCAAAAGTACCACAACCAAGATACCCACTCTGAAGAGACCTTCTGCGAATCTAAAGTCGTTTCCTTCACCTTCCTTAATGCTGAATTGTAGAATCCATAATGATATAGAAATGCCATAATTCTCGACCATCCAATGTAAATCTTGATTTCTAGCCATGTACAAATCCTGAAAATTCCAAAAATTGCTACATATAGATCTAGAATCCATTAGAACCATTATCGAGAGTCATCCACTCTACTCCAATCTCAATTCAACTGACTAAATGGACCGAACGACTTGTGCCCCAGTAGCACACCAACACCCAAGGGTACTACCCACACTCCTAAGCAACCAAGCAAATTCCTACTCCATGCACACTACATCCTTCACGAATAACCACTCAATTATTTCATGATTCACATATACCCATAGAGTGTAATATAACCTGTATCCAAAAATTCCTTTACCCGAATCATCCTCGATCTCAACCTCTACAAGTCTTAACTGATTCACAATTATACCCTGAACCGAAACCAATACAGAACATAATAACACAGTGAGATTCCACTAAATCCTTCATCAGCTCATGCAACACAAACCATCTAATACCTCAAATCATCTGTAAATCTCGCATTCATTCTCGTGACAGTTAAGCCAACTTCCACAAGCGATTCAAACCCAAATTGCAACACATATAATTCGCTGGTAAAGGAGAACTTTCTACAAAAAAAACATAGGGATCACGCAACCTTAGGACACCCCGCATGAGATAACCCACCTGCTTTGCCTCAAACTGACATCTCTCTATACCCTTTCATAGTCATAACTATTACGCAATCGGTTAATCTTCCTGAGTCTGAACTCATAATACCGCATGAAAATCTACTTCACTCCACAACTAAACAACATGACATATCCTTCAACACACCCATAACTGAGACCATACACCAAATCAAAACAGAAATCAAGCACCCAATAGTCCTTTCTACATCTCAAACAAACTTTTCTCGTCACATTCGAACAATCTAAACACTTCCTGTTGTCACATCATACTCGTTATGTGGCCATCCAACCACTTATCTAGTCACTCTTTCCACTAATAGGGACATTACCGGACATATAAGTCCAAAAACACGTGCTCACACAATCGAAATCCCCGTGCTCAAGCTACAGTCAAAATTCGGCATCAAGTCCTCTAGACTGGCCCATCATCAGCACGCCAAAATCACATCCCGCGCCTCCACCATGGAATCACAAGTTTTCGATGTACAACTGATACCGAGTACTCATGTGCGCATAAGAATGCGTGGAAGGAATTCAAAGAGTTACGCTTCAAGTTGAATCAATGTCGCACGATAAGGAAGAAAAGATGGGAAGTATGTCCTAAATATTATGTAGCCTCTCGAAGATAGGTATGGGCGTCATCATACCGATCCACAAGACTCTACTAGACACTTGCTCATGACTTGTAGAACCTATGAACCTAGAGCTCTTATACCAACTTGTCATGACCCCAAATCCACTAGTCGTGATGGCACCTAACCCGACCCGCTAGGTAAGCTCAGTAATTACTATCCAATTCCAATAATATTAATAAGACAATTAAACAAAAGGAACTATCTAAATCTTATACATTTTCCAAGGACTGGTAGTACAAATCTTGAGCTTCTAAGAATAGAGTTTAGAAAGCTGAAATGAGGTAAATACATCATCTGTTTGAAAATTACATAAATAGAGTTTTATAGATCTAAGGCCACCATGAACAAGAGGCAGCTACAACCGGAACGCAGGTACATCTTCAATTCCAGCTCTCGTCGATCATAGCGACATCAGCAGTCAATATTTGCACGCAAGGTGCAGAAGTGTAGTATGAGTATAACTGACCCCATGTACTCAGTAAGTAACAAACCTAATATTAGGTTGAAAGTAGTGACGAGTTGGAACATAGGTCGGGTCCAACACCAATAACCAACAGCAGTTCATAACAATGCAAGGTAAGTAAATAAAGAAGTAACTCGAAATTTAAAATAGTCAACTTATTCATAATTCCAAAAAATAGTTCCGCTTTTCAAATATATCGGTGAAAACCCAAATACTTTACCGAAATTATCGAAAAAAATATGAGATAGTTTGAAAACTGTAATTTTTTTCAAAAACCTTTCAACGGGTAAATGCTTCATTTTCATATAGCATGAGGAAAGTACATATATATGACTACATGTCAAGATACAGGTAAAATCATGAATGTTACCAAACCGGGTAGCAGAAGGAAATGCATCTCTATGCATGTTTCTCAGTACGCATGTCAAATGAAGTGTCTCTCAATAATGAACTCATGTACTCACACTCTCAGAGTACTCAATCTCACCGTCTCGCATTCTCTCTTACCGTGCTCCATACTCACCACACTCAATCACTCAGCACTATACAATACTCGTTGTTGCGAGCAACCCGATCCACATATATATAGTCATAAGGCTCGTTGTGGTGTGCAACCTGATATATATATATCCATAAGGCTCGTTGCAGTATGAAACCTGATCCATATACATATATATAATCAACTACGCTCACTGGGGGTGTGTGCGCTCACTGGGGGTGTGTGCGCACCCCGGAAAGGCTCCTTCATCCCAGTGCTATATCATTGTAGCGTGCAGACCGATCCTATAAAATGTAATCAATATAACATGATGCAGCGTGCAGCCCGATCCCATAATATCACTCTCACTCAGGCCCTCGGCCTCACTCAGTCATCAATCTCTCCAGTCTCACTCACGGGCTCATGATGTCATGAAACTAGCCCGACAACAATGATATGATGTATCAATAAATAACAACTGAGACTAAGATATGATATGAATATGACTGAGTATGAAATATCAATAAAATCAGTAAAATGACAACAAGAAACGACCACTATGGGTCCCAACAGTATCAGCATAAAGCCTAAACATGATATCTAGCATGATTGACAGTTCAATTACTTTATCAGATGGTGAAAACACAGATATCAACAAAATAGGACCACTATATAGTGCCATGGAAACAACAGAGTTCCAATTCACATGGTGCACTCCCACACGCCCGTCACATAACAAAGTTATTCCAAGTCAACATTACGAAGTCCCGAGTAACATAACGAGCTATTCCATTTCCTAGAACCACAATCTGAATCCGATATCCTCAACGTCAACTTCCGGTCAAACTTTTAAACTTTTCAAACCTTCAAATTTCCAATTTGTGCCGAAACCTTCTAGAAATATCCAATTGCAAATCGGGGAATGTGCCCGAGTCCAAAATTAATATCTAAAATTATCGGAACCATCAAAACTCTGTTCCGGGGTCAACTCTTCCAATTTAAAGCTTCAATAATGAATTCTTCTAATTTGATTCTGAATAACCTGAAAACCAAAACCGACGATTCACATAAGTCATAATATATCATACGGAGCTACTCACACCCGTAAACTACCGAGCGAAATGCAAATGCTCTAAACGGCAGGTCGGGTCGTTACATTAATATAATCAAATCCTATCATAAACTCATAAATGTTGCAAATATTTAGTTTGTATTTTTACCTCGTTTTATCGACTTAAATACGGATTAGAAGGTAAAATATATTTGGCCTAATACATACTTTGCCCCCTTAACTCGTATGCAAATTTCGTTGACACACTACAGTTTTACTTGTAATATTCTCACCAATCCTGTCATATATATTACTGTTTTATATGCTTTACCTTATGCTTTACCTAATTACTTTGTGCAAAGTTCCGCTTATTTGATTTAAGAAAAGGGTGATCTCTGCCTATTTCCCTCCATCTTACAATTTCTCACGTTAATTTAATTTAAGCAAAGCTTAGTCCAAATTAAGCATATTTCATATGTGTCCCGCTTGAGTATTTGAATTTCATATATAAAATCTGCTCACCATTCATAACCACGGGCCTTTTGAACGGAACAATTAATTAATTGAAATTCGGTTAGATGATTATATAATATTAATTTTGTTTTTCATGCTTAAATAATTCAATATACAATATATAATATTAGGTATAATTTAAGTGATGGTTATGTATTCAAATATATGTATTATAGTAACAAATAAATAAAGAGCTCATACAATATAAAAATATTGAAGATAAAGAATTTTTTTCCCCAATATTCTAATACTAAAGAAAGATAATTATCTATGTTATGTTAAAAGAAGGATAGTATGCATTGTAGTTAAGCCAAGTGGCAAGCTAAATAAAGCCACTTGGAATTTTAGGACAAAATTAATAATAAAAAATTATAAATAGAAACATAATCAATGGAAGTAGTTTAATGAATCTTATATTATATATCTACATTTATATTTATATTTATAAGTATATTTATATTTATATCTATATTTATATTTATATATTGATCCACCCAGAGATATTTTTCTATATTAGCAAGAAATATGAAGGTAAAAAATTAATTAAAATTTATAAAAGAAAAAATATAAAAAATATAGAAAGTCATAAATTGAGATAACCTATGACTATTTATACTTTGGATTAAGTTAAAATATAAAATAAAACTAAAGTTTACTTAAGATATTGAAGATTTATTGAGTTTAAGAATTAAATAAATTCAAGCATCAAAAGAAGATATTACGTAAAGTATACAAATTATTTATAAGGTAAGAAAAAAAATATATTTTAATAAACAAGAAAAATAAAGTCATATTAATAGTGATAAATCGGGCAAATGAATATTTGAAGGTTTGAGTGCAATTAGTTTAAGTTTGAAAGCATAACATAATAATTTGAAAATGCGGTCAAATTTAGAAAATAGAATGATAGAAATTATTTGAATTTGAGAAAGTTTATAAATTTTTGTCTATATTATATTAGAATAAGTGTGGTACAAATAAAATATTAAATTCAAACAAGATAATAAAATCCACATGACAATGTAATATTATTAGGTATTGAATAATATAATATCAAAAAAAAATCAGATTTTTTATCATAGAGAAAAAGGTTAAAATTTATTTATATTTAAGATAAGAAAGTTTTTATATTATGATAAGAAAAGTCATATATGGATAAGTCCTATAATCAAAAAATAAAAATATCGAATGATTGTCACAACTCGAATTTCCCACCGTCGGGATTGTGATGGCGCGTAACATTGAACCAGTTAGGCAAGCCAATGTTAATGATTATTTGCCTTATTCTTTATTATTAACAGATAACAAGTGAAAACAAAACCAACAGAAATAAAGGTGCGAAAGGAAATAAAGTCTAGCAACTTGACTAATTACCATTTCAAAATTTATAATACTAAACCCAGAATTTGGTGTTACAATTTTCACGGACTGAATATGAATACTACATATACAGGTCTGAACAAAATAGATACATTTGTCTCATGATAAAGAAGAGCAGAATATAAAGAAAGTAGGAGGGGACTCCAAGGCCTGCGGACGCCTGCAGGACTATCTCGGAATCTCCAAACGGACTGAAGGCAGCCTCCTCACTCTAGGGTCCATAGGGTCCTGTACCGGGATCTGCACAAAAAAGTGCAGAGTGTAGCATTAGTACAACCGACCCCATGTACTGAGTAAGTTCCGAGCCTAACCTCGGCGAAGTAGTGACGAGGCTAGGACACGACAACCAAATCAACCTGTGCATTTTAACAGTATACGGAGAAAATAATAACAACGAGAAATAAGCAGCTAAGCCTAAAGGAAAGGGGAACATGCTGAGGGAAGGAAATATCAAATAATGGAAATAACGAGATAAAGCACAAATTAGATATCAATTTAAGCAATAGAAATAGTAACACAAAAGCAAGTGCACGGCATCACCCTTCGTGCTTTTACTCTCGTCCTAACCATCAGAATCAATATATTCAGCACGACATCACCCTTCGTGTTTTTACCTCACATAATCATGGCACGGCATTATCCTTCGTGTATTATCACTCATATCATGGCACGACATCACCCTTTGTGCTTTTACAATCACAATATCGGCACGGCATTATCCTTCGTGCATTATCATTCACTCACAATCTCACGCACGGCATCACTCTTTGTGCTTTTATACTCTTCCTCACCCAAACACATCAAATGACAGCAATCCAACAAGGAAATTAATAGAGTAAACAAAATAAAACTATAACGTCCCGGCAAGGAGCCAACAGTGGAATCAATACCATCCCGGCAAGGGAAACAGCTATAACCAATTTCACTTAGTACATAACTTCACATAAAAACCTTCAATTGAAACCAATACTCAACACTGTTCAATATCAAGGAATTTCCACCAGCATGGATAGCTATAAAGTGAAACTCAAGTATTACTTAACGAAAAACCACATAAATCACAATATTCGACTCACGTGCATGCTTGACACCAACGTATAGGTACTCGTCACCTCACCTATTGATTGAACATGATACTGACACATAGCAAATAGGAAACAACACTTATTCCCTCAAGCTATGGTTAAGCCAAACACTTACCTCGAATTCCACGACCAAACTCAAGCCTCAATTACCGTTTTCCCTTTAGAATTTGCCTCCAATTCAGTTGTATCTAGACAAAATTAGCTTAATAAAATCAATAATGCTAAAAATTCAACCCCAATGCTTAATTATGAATTTTCTATCATTCTTCCCAAAAAGTCAAAATTCGACCCCGGGCCCGCTTGATCAAACACGAGGTTCAGACCAAAACCCAATCACCCATTCACCCACGAGCCCGAATATGTAATTAGTTTCGGAATCCGACCCCAAAACGAGGTCTAAATGTCAATTATTCAAAAAGCCCTAACTCTACCCAAATCCCCAATTTTCTACCCTTAAAACCCTAGGATTCTTGATGATAATTGATGAAAAATATTAGAAAGTTAAAAGAAATTAGTTAGTGGACGCTTACCTATGATTTGGGAAGAAAATCTCTTGAGAAAATTGCCCTAGGTCTTCTATTTTTGTGAAAAGTTGAAGAAGAAATGGCTGAAGTTCTAATTTAAAAATACTCTCTGCCCGACCTTCGCACCCTGTGGTACTTGGGTCGCACCTGCGCTTACGCAGGTGCGGAAAAATGGTTGCACCTGCGGAAATGGGCAAGGCCACTGAGGGCCGCACCTGCGGTGAAGGTCCGCTCCTGCGAGCTCGCACCTGCGGCCCTAGGCTCGAGGTGCGGGCACACCAGAACTGGTGCACCAGCAGTGATTTTCCAAGTTCAAACACCCCGAAACTCACCTGAGACCTCGAGGCTCCAAACCAAACATGTACACAACCTCAAAAACATTCTACGTACTTACTCGTGCGATCAAATCGACAAAATAACATTTTAAACAACGAATTTAGCATAGAAATCAAAGAAAAATATCAAAAGTTTCAAAGTTTCAAATTTCATAATCCAAATGCCTTTCCTCTGCCGAAACTAAAATGTTGAAATCTCGAATTCACGCCCTAAGAAGACCTCCCTTCAAGCCATTCATCACCCCCAACATATGGGCAAGCATTCTATCATCATATCGACATCGTGCGATAACACAATCGTAAGCATCATCACTACCTGAGCATATCCTTAAGGCTCTCAGAAACACAGCTGTTGAGTTGAAACAACATATTATCCTTCTGCAGGGCCATAACAACAGCCCCCAATCAATTACACATGGGAAACATCTCGCACCATATTCGTAGCACCATTTCAATTCCTCAAATTCCTAATTCACAGCAAGCGCTTCGCGACGCGTAAGATTGAGTAGGATGACACATAGGCATAAGCCTTAAAGGAATCAAATCGCACGATGAGGAATCAAGAAGGGAAGTACTCCTAACAACCTTGTTGCCTCTCAAAGATAAGTACAGACGTCCCCGTACCGACCCGCAAGACTCTACTAGACTTTATCATGACTCGTGAGACCTAAGGAAACCTAGTGCTCTGATACCATGTTATCACGACCCAAAATCTATTAAGGTCGTGATGGCGTCAGACACCATCGTCAGACAAGCCAATCATTGATTAGTTGAAATAAATTCCCGTTTTATCATTTTTGAAATCATTACCTCTAACTTATTACGTAATAACTAAACAACATCCGTTAAGCAAATACGATGGTTTAAATATTCCATTTTTAGAAAATATAACCCAAACACATCCCAGAACCCGGTGTCACAAGTGCATGAGAAATTTTTTAAGAATTTATACAATCATTACTAAGCTTGTCCGAGATACAAATTGGACAATGGAGTTTAAAATAAAAATAAATACAATGCGAGGGAGACTCTGTCAGCTGCGGATCGCCTCCGGATGATACAGCTCGCCTAAGTCTCCAAACTAGTCACTTCGCTATGAAAGTACCTGTGCAATAAAAATGCACAGCAAGTGTAGCATGAGTACGAAAATAACGTGTACTCAGTAAGTCGCCCGCCTTACCTCAGAGAGGTAGTGACGAGAGGTCGAATTAGACACTTGCCAGAGGTCAATTTAGTATATTCAAGTGAGACACTAAGCATGAATGTCATGGACAATTTATTAAAATCAGGAATAATAATATCAACTCCTTCCACATTTAACACTTTAAATCTTCGTCATTTTAATAACAAATAATCAAACATGGATGATTTAATCAATTAACCGATATTCAACGGGAAAGAACAACTTCTTCCAAAGTTTTAATAACATTAAACCTCTGTCATTTCAGTTGACAACTTAAGATTTCCAGCCCAATAATCAAGCAAAATCACAGCAAATATGCAGTAAATATCATGCGCAAGCAATGCTGAGGGTCGAACGGCACGGACCAACAATAATAAACTTTGCACTGCCGAAGGGTCGAACGACTCGAACCATAGATGCATCTATTTTCCCCGCTCGCGAATCGATCATGCGACGCGTTAACATAAAAATAATAAGGCTAGCCTACTCGCGAATCATACATGTGACTCAGGTGCTCATATGTACAAATATCCACATAATAAATCTGCATTTTTATCAAGAAAACAGTTACTCAGGAAAGTGGTAAAATTCTTCTTAAAGGAACATAAAAATAGCTTTTAAATCTTTGTTTGAAACTCATTTTCCAAGTTTTATAATATTCAATAATATAACCTTATCAGGAATACAATTATCCACGTAGGAATCAATTCTCTTTCTAAATGATTCAATTCTCTTTCTAAATGATTAAGAGAGGTACACTCTAGTCTTATTAAGAAATAATTTACCGATTCAATGGCATTAACAGTTTAATATTATGGGCAGGATCACATGTACCACACGTAAGGCATGCTAGTGGGTCCTAGACTACCCGGACATGGCATAATAGTAGCTACGCACGGACTCCCGTCACCTCGTGCGTACGTAGCCCCCGCAGATAGTAGCACATTTTTAATTGGTTCACCTAGGGGGACAATTCTCCCTCACAAAGTTAGAAAAGAGACTTACCTCGCTCCGAAATCCCATAACCGGCTTCCAAGCCCTTCCGACGACTCCAATGGATGCACAACGCCCCAAAACTACCAAATAACGGGCAAAGCAATGAAAATTCATTCTAATACTCGTAACAAATTCAAATTATATACCTTCCCAACTCCGCTCAGTGAATTGACCAAAATGCCCTCGGGCCCACGTGCCCGGATTCCGAAATTTCTCGAAGATATACCCTACCCATAGTCTTACTAACTCAAATATATAATTTACTCTAAATTCCATGCTCAAATTCGTGGCTAAAAATCCAAATACAAATTTCTAGGTTTTCTTCAAGATTTTCCAATTTTTTCACAATTTCTATGTCTAATCCATGCATATAACTTGTATTTAACTTAAAAACATGAAGAAATTACTTACCTTGACTTTGATGATGAAATTTCCCTCTTGGAGCTCTCTTAAAATCGCCTAAGCCATGAGAAAAATGAGAGGAATGGACAAAATCCTGGTTTTAAAACATTCTGCCCAGGCCATTTTTCGCACCTGCGATCCGACCTTCGCATCTGCACTTCCGCAGGTGCGCCCAAGAGCCCGCACCTGCGGCTTCCTTCTCCTCCAGCCGGATCTGCACCTGCGACCCATATCCTGCATCTGCGCCTTCGTAGGTGCAGAAATTCCATCGCACATGCGGTCCCAGCCAAGCCAGCCCACTCTCGGACCTGGGGCGCCAAAGCCGCACCTGCGGCCAAATCCTCGCAGGTACGGTCACACCAGACACCAGCAACCCAGCTCCTCTTCTAACTTCAAATTTGATCCATTAACCACCCGGAATCCACCCGAGGCCTCCGGGACCCTGTCCAATCACACGAATTAGTCCTATAACATCCCACGGACTTGCTCGAGGCCTCAAATCACATCAAACAACGCCGAAATCACGAATTGCACTCAAACTCCAACTTTATGAACCTTGAAATTTCCAACTTCTACATCCGATGCCGAAACCTATCAAATCACGTCTGATTGACCTCAAATTTTGCACACAAGTCAATTTTGACATTCGGACATACTCCAACTTCCGGAATCGCATTCCGACCCTGATATCAAAATTTTCACTTCCGGTCGGATTTCTTAAAAACCTTCAAATTTCTATCTTTAGCCAAATGACTTCAAAATGACCTACGGACATCCAATTTCACTTCAGATCGTGCTCCCAACTCCATAATCACCATAGGAGCTATTCCCAGGCTCGGAATCCCAAACGGACATCGATATCACTGAAATGCGCTTCAAGCCAAACTTAGGAAATTTCTTCAAAATGCAGACTTCCACAATATACGTCGAAACACTCCCGGGTTATCCAAAGCCCGATCCGAACATACGCCCAAGTCCGAAATCATCATACGAACCTACAGGAATCTTCAAATCCTGATTCGGAGGTCGTTTACTCAAAATTCCGATCTTGGTCAAGTTCTCCAACTTAAGGCTTCTAAAATGTGAATTTTCTTTCCAATTTGACTCCGAACTTCCCGAAGTTCAACTCCGACCATGCCTACGAGTCATAATACCTGAAATGGAGCTGCTCATGACTTCAAACTGCTAAACGCGCTAGAGCTCAAAACAACCGGTCGGGTCGTTACATTCTCCCCCACTTAAACAGACGTTCGTCCTCGAACGTGCTAAGAACTGCTCTGGAGTTATCTGAAATCACTGTTTAACACTTCGAGCACCCGTGCTACCACAACCCAGTTGAGTACATTAGCTTGATCAAATCTGAAGATTTATTCTTTTACCCATATAATAAGCTCAGAATCCAGTTCCAATACCTGAAATTTCTCTGCCAGGCCTAGTTCCAATATATAAACACCGTATCAACTACCACACGACATACCACTACATGACTGCACACCCTTGATGAATTAGCACCATGCACTGCATAATTCATCATCCGACCACAATGACTCTCCCTGAACCTTAATAGCCAAAATTCCACGAATCTGATGCTCCCAATGCACCTCAGGATATATATATATATATACACATACACATCCTGCTATAATGCTGGAGATACCACCACAGCGGAGGAGATGTGTGGAAATTTATAATCAACTGCCGAGTTAACAAATCATTGAATATCTCCTCTTGACTAGAATCATCACCTCATTACGAACCAGATAATGGTATTTGTCCTTTAATATATTCTGCATAATCTTATCGCGCTGATCCCTGATCCAATAATCTCGTCTCTCTCCGTATGAACTGTTCAGACAACAAATCACCCCAAACATGACCAACAGTCTCACATGATACCACAACGCGCCAATAGGCCATAACTCGAACATGATAAATAAGAAATGACTCAGGAAGGCACTACTCAACTCACGCAACTAATATGAACTTTCCTCAGAAAATAGGAAGTAAAACATAAGAAAAATAAATATAGTAACCTTACTCATCATCACACTGTTGCGGCATGCAACCCGATCCAAATAACATACTCGTGCCGACGTGCCACCCAATCCACACATAAAATTTACATAAGAAGATACACGGAGCTGAATCGCTCAGTATTACAAATTACCGAATATCGGTCACAAGCACGCTAAGTGCATAATACCATCCTGGGGAGACTGATAAAGACATATGCTACAAAACTCAAGCACAACTGAGGTGCGATATATATATATATACTCTGGATCTCTAGAGCTGTCCTGCTCACATAACATCATCACTACACGGAGATCTCAACACATAAGATTTATCAAGCCGTTTCACAAGTCACATGGCACAATCATATTATCACATGAATTTGATGAAGACGGAACAACATCTATTGTTCTAATACCCCTCCATGAAGAGCGCTCTACTGAAATGAACATGCCTGGCTCATACGGAGCCCATAATCCTATTTAAATCCATCCACAAATATCGAGTCTACCTTGCTCGCACCAAACTAAGCTGATAGCTTTACCTGGGTCCATATTAACCCACTTTCTCTCATAATACGCGAGAAAAACCATCATAGACGGAACAAACACCCCACAATCCACAACCAAATGAACTGAACGCCTTCCAGGCATAAATTCTCAAATAAGCAATATTGCACTTCTTTATAGTCAGTCCAAATCTTCAATCCATTAAGTGACTACATGTCACACTTATGCAATCTTCTCGTGGTTACGCTCCCACGACCTTCCACACCAGGTAACAAGTCTGCACATCCGCATCACCGACCACACTAATACTGCAAAACACATCAAGAACCCATGACCAGGGTGAAACTGAAGATAACACCAGCTTACTCTGAACTTTCAAATCACTTTTTCTTGCTCATCCGAGAATGTCGATCTCAGGTGAAACTGAAGATAACACCAACTTACTCTGAACTTTCAAATAACTTTTTCTTGCTCATCCGAGATCATGACATCCTTGTTAACACCGAACCGCAATCTCGATTCCTACTCCCAGTTACATACTGCTTACCGCACCTAACATGCCAATATGAGATAGCGCAAGAATTCCATCATAACTTTTGAACCACTAATAGGGGGAACACTTCATCATATAGAAACCTTTTACTTACCTCAATTCAAGAGAACAATAACAATACTCGAGTGAATTCTCACAATCACCCAACATGCAAATCCTTAGGTAGTGATTTGAACCACCATAAACCTTTCGGGATCCGCATATACCTGACAGGACATAGCACTCGAATGCTCCCATATGAAATTTATTAGGACGGCCGACAAGCCCCGCACATACCGGCCCAAACCACATACATAATTTAATTACACTGACGAAACTGATCACTGTCGTACATGTGTCATTTCAACCATGTCTAATCAATCTATCTTCTTTTAATCATCTTTAATTACCTCCGAAATAATAAACTTCCTTCAACTCATAGCAAACTCAACCCTCACTCATCTCGAGTGACCTTGATTCACGAGACCATGCTGCCTAAATCCCGCAACCTGTCTCATACCCTCCTGAAAATCTTTCTACAACCCGGAGTTTATTTCTCTCACTCCTCCAATACTATCCTGCATGCTGAAAATAACGTAGAACACTCCAATTATTTTCCCTTTCTCAGGAATTATACTGCAAAAGCTCGACTCTCGATCATACTGCTGCCTGAAACCCTTAGACATCGCGTTCTTAACTTTTGAACTCACTAGGACCACTATTGAGAGTCACCCACTCTGACTGGCCCCAAATACAATCAACTCCAAGGCTCTTCTATCACATGAACACCCTTTTCCTTGAAGCACATGACTGAGTCAATACCCTGACAACTCACCTATGTCTTAGGCATAATTCTAAATCTTCCAAAGCCTAACCCTGATCCGACAGGGCCAACTTTTGCACACATTTATCAAATCCCACGCACAATCACCATTTTACTCCTTTCCCTTAGATATAATAACTTGCCAACACACCAACAATCCGCAACCCCATGATAACACAACCTTACAACCCAGCTGCAGGTGGTGGGACTCCCCCACTTAGCCCGAAGCTCCTTGCACCACTCTAGACCCTGCTGAGATCCTTTCTCCTTTGTTAACATGATCTTGCTCATCCAATCCGTCCAATCCTTCCAAATTAGCTCGTTAGCACTCCCTAAATACTCAAATTCTCTAGCATCACTCACGCATTCTGCCTCCAAACGAATAGCCACAAGAATCCCTCGCAGAAACCTGCCAACCATGCCACCGCTAACCTATTCACAGGAGATAGCCCACCTGTGGAAATCACCCACGGACACCTTCCAACGACGCTAAAATGCACACTCTCTGCAATATCAATTCCCTATCACCGCCCTGCTTCATTTACCAACTTTACTAGCTCGTCCGCTCCTCATGGATATCCATTAAATGCGTGACAATATCTTCTATTTCCAAGCTATGTTGCCGCTCCCCCACTTTGCGACTGCTCGACTTCCGCTTCTTACACCTGGCCTCCTAGAAATGGAACCATCGCCTAGCCTCAATTCAATACCATTCTCTGTAGCTCTTAAACCAGCAGATCACCACGACTTCAAACTCTCCGAAGATCATCTTTCTCTAGCTGCCTTCATTATCAACATTTATCTGGTACTGAACCAGTTTGACAGCCGCTTCTTCAATACTTCTTCACAATACTCTGACCCCATGCAATCGAAGAAGCCATAACACCATCAAACTTAACATATTCCATTCTATCAGTGACGACGACATCACATCACAGGTGCATATCCCACCTCACTTGAAAACACCAAGTCTTACTGCTTTATCAACCCCAACCGGACCATTCATAATCAAATGACTTTCCTCTGCCGAAACTAAAATGCTGAAATCTCGAATTCACTCCCTGAGAAGACCTCCCTTCAAGCCATTCATCACCCCCAACATATGGGCAAGCATTCTATCATCATATCGACATCGCGCGATAACCAATCGTAAGAATCATCACTACCTGAGCATAGCCTTAAGGCTCTCAGAAACACAGCTACTGAGATGAAACAACATATTATCCTTATGTAGGGCCATAACAACAGCCCCCAACTAATTACACATGGGAAACATCCCGCACCATATTCGTAGCACCATTTCAATTCCTCAAATTCCTGATTCACAGCAAGCGCTTCGCGACGCGTAAGATTGAGTAGGAGCACACATAGGCATAAGCCTTAAAGGAATCAAATCGCACGATGAGGAATCAAGAAGGGAAGTACTCCTAACAACCCTGTAGCCTCTCGAAGATAAGTACAGACGTCCCCGTACCGATCCGCAAGACTCTACTTGATCATGACTCGTGAGACCTAAGGAAACCTAGTGCTCTGATACCATGTTGTCACGACCCAAAATCTATTAAGGTCGTGATGGCGCCGGACACCATCGTCAGGCAAGCCAATCATTGATTAGTTGAAATAAATTCCCGTTTTAACATTTTTGAAATCATTACCTGTAACTTATTCCGTAATAACTAAACAAAATCCGTTAAGAAAATGCAATGGTTTAAATATTCCATTTTTAGCAAATATAACCCAAACACATCCCAGAACCCGGTGTCACAAGTGCATGAGAAATTTCTAAGAATTTATACAATCATTACAAAGCTTGTCTGAGATACAAATTAGACAATGGAGTTTAAAATAAAAATAAATACAATGCGAGGGAGACTTTGTCAGCTGCGGATCGCCTCCGGATGATACAACTCACCTAAGTCTCCAAACCAGCCACTTCGCTGTGAAAGTACCTGTGCAATAAAAATGCGCAAGTGTAGCATGAGTACGAAAATAACGTGTACTCAGTAAGTTGACCGCCTAACCTCAGAGAGGTAGTGACGAGAGGTCGAATTAGACACTTTCCAAAGGTCAATTTAGTATATTCAAGTGAGACACTAAGCATGAATGTCATGCACAATTTATTAAAATCAGGAATAATAATATCAACTCCTTCCACATTTAACACTTTAAATCTTCGTCATTTTAATAACAAATAATCAAACATGGATGATTTAATCAATTAACCAATAATTAACGGGAAAGAACAACTTTTTCCAAAGTTTTAATAACTTTAAACCTCTGTCATTTCAGTTGACAACTTAAGATTTCCAGCCTAGTAATCAAGCAAAATAACAGCAAATACGCAGTAAATATCATGCGCAAGCAATGCCGAGGGTCGAACGGTGCGGACCAACAATAATAAACTATGCACTGTCGAAGGGTCGACCTGCTCGAACCATAGATGCATCTATTTTCCCCGCTCGCGAATCGATCATGCGACGCGGTCAACATAAAAATAATAAGGCTAGCCTACTCACGAATCATACCTGCGACTCAGGTGCTCATATGTACACATATCCACATAATAAATCCGCATTTTTATCAAGAAAACAGTTAATCAGGAAAGTGGTAAAATTCTTCTTAAAGGAACATAAAAAATAGCTTTTAAATCTTTGTTTTGAAACTCATTTGCCAAGTTTTATAATATTCAATAATATGACCTTATAAGGAATACAATTATCCACATAGGAATCAATTCTCTTTCTAAATGATTAAGAGAGGTACACGCTAGTCTTCTTAGGAATTGATTTACCAATTCAATAGCATTAACAGTTTAATATTATGGGAAGGATCACATGTACCACACGTAAGGCATGTTAGTGGGTCCTAGACTACCTGGACATGGCATAATAGTAGCTACGCACGGACTCCCGTCATTTCGTGCGTCCGTAGCCCCCGTATATAGTAGCACATTTTTAATTGGTTCACCTAGGGGAAAAATTCTCCCTCACAAAGTTAAAAAAGAGACTTACCTCGCTCCGAAATCCCATAACCGACTTCCAAGCCCTTCTGACGACTCCAATGGATGCACAACGCCCCAAAACTACCAAATAACGGGTAAAGAAATGAAAATTCATTCTTATACTCGTAACAAATTCAAATTATATACTTTCCCAACTTCGCACAGTGAATTGACCAAAATGCCCTCGGGCCCACGTGCCCGGATTCCGAAATTTCTCGAATATATACCCTACCCATAGTCTTACTAACTCAAATATATAATTTACTCTAAATTCCATGCTCAAATTCGTGGCTAAAAATCCAAATACAAATTTCTAGGTTTTCTTCAAGATTTCCCAATTTTTCCAGCATTTCTATGTCTAATCCATGCATATACCTTGTATTTAACTTAAAAACATGAAGAAATTACTTACCTTGACATTGATGATGAAATTCCCCCCTTGGAGCTCTCCTAAAATTGCCTAAGCCATGACAAAAATGAGAGGAATGGCCAAAATCCCAGTTTTAAAACATTCTGCCCAGCTCATTTTTCGCACCTGCGATCTGACCTTCGCATCTGCGCTTCCGCAGGTGCGCCCAAGAGCCCGCACCTGCGGCTTCCTTCTCCTCCAGCCGGATCCGCACCTACGACCCATTGCCCGCATCTGCACCTTTGTAGGTGCAGAAATTCCATCGCACCTGCGATCCCAACCAAGCCAGCCCACTCTCGCACCTGCGACCAAATCCTCGCAGGTGCGGTCACACCAGACACCAGCAGCCCAACTCCTCTTCTAACTTCAAATTTTATCCGTTAACCATCCAGAATCCACCCGAGGCCCCCCGGACCCTGTCAAATCACACAACTCAGTCCCATAACATCCCACGGACTTGATCAAGGCCTCAAATCACATCAAACAATGCCGAAATCACAAATCGCACCCAAACTTCAACTTTATGAACCTTGAAATTTCCAATTTCTACATTTGATGTCGAAACCTATCAAATCACCTCTTATTGCCCTCAAATTTCGCACACAAGTCATATTTGACATTACGGACCTTCTCCAACTTCTGGAATCGCATTCGGACCCCGATATCAGAATTTCCACTTCCGGTCAGATTTCTCAAAAACCTTCAAATTTCTATCTTTAGCCAAATGACTTCAAAATGACCTACGGACATCCAATCGTAGCCAAATCACTTCCGATCGTGCTCCCAAATCTTGAATCACCATGCGGATCTATTACCATGCTCGGAATCCCAAACGGACATCAATATCACTGAAATGCGCTTCAAGCCAAACTTAGGAAATTTCTTCAAAATGCTGACTTCCACAATATACGCCGAAACACTCCCGGGTTATCCAAAGCCCGATTCGGACATACGCCCAAGTCCGTAATCATCATATGAACCTACAGGAACCTTCAAATCCTGATTCGGAGGTCGTTTACCCAAAATTCCAATCTTGGTCAATTTCTCCACCTCTAAAACAATCGTTCGTCCTCGAGCGGACATTGAAAAGTACATGAATTGGGGAAAAGATGGGGATATCGGCTTCGCATATCGGACTCGGATTCCCAGGTACCTAGGTCCTAGCTTGCTCTTCCTCCCAAACCTCATCACGCCCTTCATGGGAGACACCTGAAGCAATACCCGCTCTCCGACCATGAATGCTACATCACGAACTCGGCGGCCGGCGTAACTCTTCTGCCTGGACTGAGTTGTACGAAGTCTATCTTGTATGATCTTAACCTTATCCAAGGCATCCTGCACTAAGTCTGTACCCAAAAACCGAGCCTCTCCCGGCTCAAACCACCCAACCAGCGACCGACACTGCCCACCATATAATGCCTCATAAGGAGCCATCTGAATGCTCGACTGATAGCTATTGTTGTAGGAAAACTCAACTAATGGAAAGAAATGATCCCAAGAACCTCCAAAGTCAATGACACGGGCTCGAAGCATATCCTCCAAAATCTGATTGGTACGCTCGGACTGTCCGTCCGTCTGAGGATGAAATGTTGTGCTCAACTCAACCCTCGTGCCCAACTCACGTTTAACTGCCCTCCAGAAATGCGAGGTAAACTACGTACCTCGGTCAGAAATGATAGACACGAGCACACCATGAAGACGAACAATCTCCCTAATGTAGATCTCTGGCAATCTCTCCGAAGAATATGAAACTGCCACAGGGATGAAATGTGCTGACTTGGTCAGTCTATCCACAATAACCCATACTGCATTGAACTTCCTCTGAGTCCGTGGGAGTCCAACAACGAAATCCATGGTGATACGCTCCCACTTCCATTCAGGAATCTCAATCTGCTGAAGCAATCCACCAGGCCTCTGATGCTCGTACTTTAATCTGCTGACAATTCAAACACCGAGCTACATATGCCACAATATCCTTCTTCATCCTCCTCCACTAATAGTGCTGCTGCAAATCCTGATACATCTTTGCGGCGCCCGGATGAGTGGAGTACCGGGAACTATGGGCCTCCTCTAAAATCAACTCACGAAGTCCATCCACAGTGGGCACACAAATACGAACCTGCATCTGTAAAACTCCATCATCACCAACAATAACCTGCTAGGCACCATTGTGCCACATTGGGACACACAAATGAGGATCATCATACTGCCGATCTCGAATACGGTCAAATAATGAAGAACGAACAATTGTATAAGCTAGAATACGGCGGGGCTCAGAAACATCCAATCTCATGAACCGATTGGCTTTGCCTGAACATCCAAAGCAAGCGGCCTCTCCCTGACCCGGAATATATGCAAGACTACCCATACTAGCTGACTTCCTACTCAAAGCATCGGCCACCACATTGGCCTTCCCTGGTTGATATAAGATGGTGATGTCATAGTCTTTCAACAGCTCCAACCATCTCCGCTGCCTCAAATTTAGCTCCTTCTGCTTGAACTAATATTGCAAACTCTTGTGATCCGTGAACACCTCACATGACACGCCATATAGATAATGCCTCCAAATCTTCAACGCGTGAACAATGGCTGCTAGCTCCAAATCATGAACTAGATAATTCTTCTCGTGGATCTTCAACTGACGCGAAGTATATGCAATAACCTTGCCATCCTGCATCAACACTGCACAATACACAGTATATGGCCCTGAACCTGTGGGCAAAACCAACATTGGCGTCGTAGTCAAAGCTGTCTTGAGCTTCTGGAAGCTCGCCTCACACTCCTCTAACCACCTGATCTGGGCACCCTTTCTGATTCAACCTGGTCATCGGGGCTGCAATAGATGAAAACTCCTCCACGAACCGACGGTAATAGCTCGCCAAACCCAAGAAACTCCGGATCTCTGTGGCTGATGTGGGTCTAGGCCAATCCTTGACCGCTGAAATCTTCTTAGGATGCACCTGAATACCCTCTACTGACACAACATGACCCAGAATGCAACTAAACTCAACCAAAACTCAAATTTCGAAAACTTGGCATATAACTGACTGTTCTTCAGAGTCTGGAGAACGACTTGAAGGTGTTGCTCATGCTCCTCCCGTCTGCGGGAATAAATCAGAATATCATCAATGAAAACAATCACGAAGGAATCCAAATAAGGCCTGAACACTCGGTTCATCAAGTCCATAAAAGCATCTGGGGCATTTGTCAACCCGAATGACATCACTAAGAACTCACAATGCCCGTACCGAGTACGAAAAGCTGTCTTAGGGACAGCGGATGCCCTAATCCTCAACTGGTGGTACCCAGATCTCAAATCAATCTTTGAAAAATACCTTGGCACCCTGAAGCTGATCAAACAAATCATCAATTCTCAGCAATGGATACTTGTTCTTGATGGTAACCTTGTTCAATTGCCGATAATCTATGCACATCCTCATCGATCCGTCCTTCTTCTTTTTCAAACAACACTGGCACACCCCAAGGCGAGACACTAGGCCTAATAAAGCATTTATCAAGCAAGTCCTGCAATTGTTCTTTCAACTCCTTCAACACTAGCGGGGCCATACGATATGGCAGGATAGAAATGGGTTGAGTCCCCGGAGCCAACTCAATGCAAAAGTCGATATCCCTGTAGGGTGGCATACCCACCAAGTCTGCAGGAAACACCTCTGGAAACTCACAGACAATGGGCACAGACTCCATAGAAGGAACCTCGGCACTAGAATCGCGAACATAGGCCAAATAGGCCAAACACCCCTTCTCGACCATACGTCGAGCCTTCATATATGAGATAACCATGTTGAAAGAATGACCAGGAGTCCCTCTCCACTCCAGTTGAGGCAACCCCGGCAATGTTAAGGTCATGGTCTTGGCATGACAGTCCAGTATGGCATGATAAGGCGACAGCCAATCCATCCCCAAAATAACATCAAAATCTACCATATCAAGAAGTAGAAGATCTACACTAGTCTCAAGACCACCAATAACAACTACACATGAACGGTAGACGCTATCTACCATAATAGAATCACCCACCGGTGTAGACACATATACAGGAGTAATCAAAGAATCACGAGGCATAACCAAATAAGGAGAAAAATAAGATGACACATAGGATAATGTGGACCCCGGATCCAATAAAACCGAAGCATCCCTGCTGCAAACTGAAACCATACATGTGATAACTGCATCGGAGGCCTCAGGTCTGGCTGGAATAGCATAACATCGGGGCTGGGCCCCACCCATCTGAACTACGTCCCTGGGATGGCTCCTACCGGATGACCTCTACCTCTAGTAGCCTGGCCTCCACCTCTAACTGCCTGACCTCCACCTCTAACACCTCGACCCCCACCTCTGGCTGGCTGAACGGGTGGTGGAGCACCTGGTGCGGGAACCATAGCACGAGAACCCTGGTGCTGAGAACTGATCGAGACTCGAGGGCAAAATCTAGAAATGTGCCTTGGGTCACCACAAGTATAACAAGCCCTCGGCTACTGAGGCTGCTGACCCTGAAACTGACCCTAACGGCCTGAGTAACCACCCTGAAAACTCTGAAGCGACGGTGAACTCATAGGAGCTGATGGTGCAATGTAGGGCAACTGATCAGAATATTGCATATGAGAACCACGACCACCTGGAGCATTGCGAGAAACCTGAAGTGCTGAATGAAACGGCCTAGGAGGATGGCCCCTACCAAAAGATTCCTGCCTCCAGATGAGGCACCACTGAAACTGCTAAAATGACGGGGTCTCTTGTCAGACCCCTGACCACTCCCCTGCAACAGAATCATCTCAACCCGTCTGGCCACATTGGCTGCATCCTGGAAAGAAATCTCACTACCTGTCTTTTTGGCCATCTGTAATCTGATCGGCGAGCTAGTCCCTCAATAAACCTCATCACCCTCTCTCGCTCGGTAGGAAGTATCATAATAGCATGTCGGGCCAAGGTAACAAATTTGGTCTCGTACTGAGTGAAGATCATAAAGCCCTGCTAGAGATGCTCAAACTGCCTCCAAAGATCCTCTATTTGAGTGATAAGAAGAAACTTCTCCAGAAATAGCTGAGTGAACTGGGCCCAAGTCAAGGTCGGCGATCCAGCTGGTCTAGCCAAAAAATAATCTCTCCACCAAGTCTTGGCGGGACCTGATAGACGAAAAGTAGCAAAGTCGACCCCATTAGTCTCCACTATCCCCATGTTCCGTAGAACCTCATCGTAGCTATCCAAGTAGTCATGGGGATCCTCTGAAGATGCACCACTGTAAGCAGTAGTAAACAGCTTGGTGAACCGGCCAACCTCCACAAAGCATCGGCAGACATAGCTGCCATCACCGGTCTGAGCCATAATACCCGGCTAAACTACCCCAGTTGGCTGAGCTACTTGAGTCTTAAACTGAGAAGCCAACAACTCTGAAGTGAGAGTAGCGGGAGTCTGGGCTCCTCCCTCAGCCTGAGAGACAGCTGGTGTTGCAAGAAGAAAACCTGCCTGAGTGACACTCTCCATGAGGTCCACTAGACGGACCAGAGCATCCAGAAGTACCGGGGTAGCGATGAACCCCTCGGGAACCTGAGCTGGTCCAACCAGGACTGTCTAGGAAGGAACCTCATCAGCAAACTCTACCTGAGGCTCCGCCACTGGGGATGTTGCTCTGGGCTGAGCTCTGCCCCTGCCTCGGCCTCTAGCACGGCCTCGGCCCCTCGTAGGAGCTGCAGCTGGAGACTCGGGTTGCTGATCAATGGATGAAGAAGCACGTGTTCTCGCCATCTGCCAGAGAATAGAGTAGAAATTCAGTTAGCTTTGAGACATCAAATCGCACGACAGAGAAGAATAGATGTGAAGTCATTCCTAAACTCTGTAGCCTATGGGGGATAAGCACAGACGTGTTTGTACCGATCCCTCAGACTATACTAAGTTTTTCCGTGAATTGTGACACCTGAGAAACCTAGTGCTCTGATACCAACTTGTCACGGCCCGAATTTCCCACCGTCGGGATAGTGATGGTGCCTAACATTGAACCCGCTAGGAAAGCCAACATTAATGATTATTTGCCTTATTCTTTATTATTAACAGCTAACAGGTGAAAACAAAACCAACAGAAATAAAGGTGTGAAAGGAAATAAAGTCTAGCAACTTGACTAATTACCATTTCGAAATTTATAATACTAAACCCAGAATTTGGTGTCACAATATCCACAGACTGACTATGAATACTACATATACAGGTCTGAACAAAATAGATACATATGTCTCAGGATAAAGAAGAGTAGAATATAAAGGAAGTAGGAGGGGACGCCAAGGCATGCGGACGCCTGCAGGACTACCTCGGAATATCCAAATGGACTGAAGGTAGCCTCCTCACTCTAGGGTCCGTAGGGTCCTGTACCGGGATCTACACAAAAAAATATGTAGAGTGTAGCATCAGTATAACTGACCCCATGTACTGAGTAAGTTCCGAGCCTAACCTCGGCGAAGTAGTGACGAGGCTAGGACACGACAACCAAATCAACCTGTGCAGTTTAACAGTATACGGAGAAAATAATAATAACGAGAAATAAACAGCTAAGCGTAAAGGAAAGGGGAACATGCTGAGGGGAGGAAATATCAAATAATGAAAATAATTATATAAAACACAAATTAGATATCAATTTAAGCAACTGAAATAGAAACACAAAAGCAAGTGCACGGCATCACCCTTCGTGCTTTTACTCTCGTCCTCACCATCAGAATCAATATATTCAGTACGGCATCTCCCTTTGTGCTTTTACCTCACATAATCATGGCACGACATTATCCTTCGTGCATTATCACGCATATCATGGCACGGCATCACCCTTCGTGCTTTTACAATCACAATATCGGCACGGCATTATCCTTCATGCATTATCATTCACTCACAATATCACGCACGGCATCACCCTTCGTGCTTTTACACTCTTCCTCACCAAAACACATCAAATGACAGCAATCCAACAAGAAAATTAACAGAGTAAACAAAAATAAAACCATAACGTCCCGGCAAGGGAGCCAACAGTGGAATCAATACAGTCACAGCAAGGGAAACAGCTATAACCAATCTCACTTAGTACATAACTTCACATAGAAATCTTCAACTGAAACCAATACTCAACACTGTTCAATATCAAGGAAATTCCACCAGCATGGATAGCTATAAAGTGAAACTCAAGTATTACTTAACGAAAAACCACATAAATCACAATATTCGACTCGGGGGCATGCTTGACACCAATGTATAGGTACTCGTCACCTAACCTATGTGTTGAACATGATACTGACACATACCAAATAGGATAAAACACCTATTCCCTCAAGATAAGGTTAAGCCAAACACTTACCTCGAATTCCACGACCAAAATCAAGCCTCAATTACCATTTTCCCTTTAGAATTTGACTCCAATTCAATTGTATCTAGACATAATTAGCTTAATAATATCAATAATTCTAAATGATTCAACCCCAATGCTTAATTATGAATTTTCTATCATTCTTCCCAAAAAGTCAAAATTCGACCTCGAGCCCGCTTGGTCAAAACACGAGGTTCGGACCAAAACCCGATCACCCATTCACCCACGCGCCCGAATATGTAATTAGTTTCGGAATCCGACCCCAAAACGAGGTCTAAATTCCAATTATTCAAAAAGCACTAACTCTACCCAAATCTCCAATTTTCTACCCTTAAAACCCTAGGATTCTTGATGATAATTGATGAAAAACATTAGAAAGTTGAAGGAAATTAGTTAGTGGACGCTTACCTATGATTTGGGAAGAAAATCTCTTGAGAAAATCGCCCTAGGTCTTCTATTTTTGTGAAAAGTTGAAGAAGAAACGGCTGAAGTTCTAATTTCAAAACACTTTTTGCCCGACCTTCGCACCTGCGGTGCTTGGGTCGCACCTGCACGCATGTGAGGAAAAATGGTCGCACCTGCGGAAATGGGCAAGGCCACTGAGGGCCGCACCTGCGGCTGAAGATCCACTCCTGCGAGCTCGCACCTGCGGCCCTAGGCTCGCAGGTGCGGGCACACCAGAACTGGTGCATCAGCAGTGATTTTCCAAGTTAAAACACCCAGAAACCTACCTGAAACTCACCCGAGCCCTCGGGGCTCCAAACCAAACATGTACAGAACCTCAAAAAATCCTACGGACTTACTCGTGTGATCAAATTGACAAAATAACATCTTAAACAACGAACTTAGCATAGAAATCAAAGAAAAATCTCAAAAGTTTCAAAGTTTCAAATTTCACAACTACGGGTCTGAATCACGTCAAATGACCTCTGTTTCTTACCAAATTTTACAGGCATCACTCAAATACTATATTAAACCTGTACCGGACTCTGGAACATAAATAGGGGCCCGATACCATCAATTTCAAATATAATCAAATTTCCAAAGACTCTTATAATTTCAGTAAAATAATTTCTTTCAAAAATTCATTTCTCGGCCTTGGGCCTCGGAATTCAATTCCGGGCACACGCCCGAATCCCATACTTTCCTACGGACCATCCGGGACTGTCGAATTACGAGCCCGGGTCCATTTACCCAAAATGTCGACCGAAGTCAACTTAAATTCAAATTTGAAAGGCAAAATTAGCATTTCCCTCAATTTTTCACATAAAAGCTTCCCGGATATATGCCCGGGCTGCGCACGCAAAACAAGGTGAGATAAAAAAAGGTTTTCAAGGCCTCGGAACACAGTTTTTGTCTTATAAAATGAGAGATGACTTTTTGGGTCATCACATTCTCCACCTCTAAAACAGTCGTTCGTCCTCGAACGGACATAGAAAAGTACCTGAATCGGGGGAAAATGGGGATATCGGCTCCGCATATCGGACTCGGACTCCCAGGTAGCTGCCTCGGCAGGCTAACCTCTCCACTGAACACGAACCGAAGGATAACTTTTCGATCTCAACTGACAAACCTGCTGGTCTAGAATAGCTATCAGCTCCTCCTCATAGGTCAAGTCCTTGTCCAATGGATACTGCTGAAGTCTAAAACATGGGCTGGATCGCCGTGGTACTTCCGAAGCATAGATACATGAAACACTAGATGCACAGCTGATAAATTCGGTGGCAACGCAAGTCTGTAAGCCACCTCTCCCACTCTATCAACAATCTCAAACGGACTAATGAACATAGGGCTTAGCTTGCCCTTCCTCCCAAACCTCATCACGCCCTTCATGGGCGACACCTGAGGCAACACCCGCTCTCCGACCATGAATACTACATCACGAACTCGGCGGGCGGCATAACTCTTCTGCCTGGACTGAGCTGTACGAAGTCTATCCTGTATGATCTTAACCTTATCCAAGGCATCCTGCACTAAGTTTGTACCCAACAACCGAGCCTCTGCCGACTCAAACCACCCAACCGGCAACCGACACCGCCTACCGTATAATGCCTCATAAGGAGCCATATGAATGCTCGACTGGTAGCTGTTGTTGTAGGGAAACTCAGCTAATGGTAAGAACTGATCCCAAGAACCTCCAAAGTCAATGACACAGGCTTGAAGCATATCCTCCAAAATATGAATGGTACGCTCGGATTGTCTGTCCGTCTGAGGATGAAATGTTGTGCTCAACTCAACCCTCATGACCAACTCATGTTGAACTGCCCTCCAGAAATGCGAGGTAAACTGCGTACCTCGGTCAGAAATGATAGACACCGGCACACCATGAAGACGAACAATCTCCCTAATGTAGATCTCTGCCAATCTCTCCGATGAATATGAAACTGCCACAGGGATGAAATGTGCACTTGGTCAGACTATCCACAATAACCCATACTGCATCGAACTTCTGAGTCCGTCGGAGTCCAACAACGAAATCCATGGTGATACGCTCCCACTTCCACTCAGGAATCTCAATCTGCAGAAGTAATCCACCAGGCCTCTGATGCTCGTACTTTAACTTGCTGACAATTCAAACACCGAGCTACATATGCCACAATATCCTTCTTCATCCTCCTCCACCAATAGTGCTGCAGCAAATCCTGATACATCTTTGCGGCGCCCGGATGAGTGGAGTACCGGGAACTATGGGCCTCCTCTAAAATCAACTCACGAAGTCCATCCACATTGGGCACACAAATACGACCCTGCATCCGTAAAACTCCATCATCACCAACAATAACATACTTGGCACCATTGTGCCGCACTGTGTCTCTAAGGACACACAAATGAGGATCATCATATTGCTGATCTCGAATACGGTCAAATAATGAAGAACGAGCAATTGTATAATCTAGAACACGGCCGGAACCCGGTCAAATAATGAAGAACGAGCAATTGTATTTGAAATTGATGGTATCGGCCTGAACATCCAATCTCATGATAATTGATGAAAACATTAGAAAATTGAAGGAAATTAGTTAGTGGACACTTACCTATGATTTGGGAAGAAAATCTCTTGAGAAAATTGCCCCAGATCTTCTACTTTTGTGAAAAGTTAAAGAAGAAACGGCTGAAGTTCTAATTTAAAAACACTCACTACCTGACCTTCGCACGTGCGGTGCTTAGCGCAGGTGCAGAAAAATGGTTGCACCTATGGAAATGGGCAAGGCCACTGAGGGCCGCACCTGCGGAGGAGTATCCGCTCCTACGAAACCGCTTCTGCAGAAAGAGGGCAGGCTAGGCTGGACCGCACCTGCGGATGAAGGTCCACTCCTGCGAGCTCGCACCTGCGGCCCTAGGCTCGCAGGTGCGGGCACACCAGAACTGGTGCACCAGCACTGATTTTCCAAGTTCAAACACCCCGAAACCTACCCGAAACTCACCCGAGCCATCGGGGCTCCAAACCAAACATGTACACAACCTCAAAAACTTCCTACGAACTTACTCGTGCGATCAAATCGAAGAAATAACATCTTAAACAACGAATTTAGCATAGAAATCAAAGAAAAATCTCAAAACTTTCAAAGTTTCAAATTTCACAACTTTGGGTCTGAATCACGTCAAATGACCTTCGTTTCTTACAAAATTTTACAAGCATCACTCAAATACTATGTTTAACCTGTACTGGGATCCGGAACCAACATACGGGGCCGATACCATCAATTTCAAATATAATCAAATTTTCAAAGACTCTTATTATTTCAGTAAAACAATTTCTTTCAAAAATTCATTTCTCAGTTCCGGGCACACGCTCAAGTCCCATATTTTCCTACAGACCCTCTGGAACCGTTGAATCACAGGTACGGGTCCATTTACCTAAAATGATGACTGAAGTCAACTTAAATTCAAATTTGAAAGGCAAAATCAGCATTTCCCTCAGTTTTTCACATAAAAGCTTCGTGGATATACGCCCGGACTGGGCACGCAAAACGAAGTAAGATAAAAGGAGGTTTTCAAGGCCTTGCAACACAGTTTTTGACTTATAAAATGAGAGATGACTTTTTGGGTCATCACAGTAATAGAAATAAATTAGGGATAATGTGAGGATATTTATTAATCATAAGTTTAGAAAATAAAATAAATAATAATACTTCAAAATATTATTAAAATTTAAATAATTTAAAATTTTCAAGCAATATTTTTAAAATAAATTTATTTTATGATTAAAAAATTATATATTTGTCACGACCCAAATCTACTAAGGTCGTGATGGCACCGGACACCACCATCAGGCAAACCGATCATTAATTAGTTGAAATAAATTCCTGTTTTAACATTTATGAAAATCATTACCTTTCTCTTTATTACATAGTAACTAAATAAAAATTCGTTAAGTAAATACAATGGTTTAGATATTCCATTTCAGCAAATATATCCCAACACATCCTAGAACCCGGTGTTACAAATACATGAGCAATTTCTAAGAATTTATACAATCATCACAAAGTTTGTCCGAAATACAAATTGGACAAGGAATTTAAAATGAAAACAAATACAATATGAGGGAGACTCTGTCAGCTGCGGATCGCCTCCGGATGATGCAGCTCGCCTAAGTCTCCAAATCCTCCACATCTCTATGAAAGTACCTGTGCAATAAAAATGCACAACAAGTGTAGCATGAGTACGAAAACAACATGTACTCAGTAAGTGTGATGACCCAAAAGGTCATCCCGTTTAATTTTAGCTAAATCTGTATTCCGAGGCCTTGAAAGCCTTCTCATATTTCACCTTGATTTGCATGCATAGCCCGGGCATGTAGCCGGGAAGCCGTTATATGAAAAATTGAGAAAAATGATATTTTTGTGTTGAAATTGGAATAAAGTTGACTTTAGTCAACATTTTTGGTAAACGGACCCAGACCTGTGATTTGACGGTCCCAGAGGGTCCGCAGGAAAATATGGGACTTGGGTGTATGCCCGGAATCAAATTCCGAGGTTCCAAGTCCGAGAAATGAATTTTTAAAGAAAATTATTTTTTGAAAAATATAAAGGCTTTTGAAAATGGAATTTGATGTGAAACCTGTGTTATCGGGCCTGTATTATGGTCCGGAGCCCCGAACAGGTTCAATATGTTTATTATTTGCTACCTATGAAATTTGGTAAGAAACGGACTCAGTTTGAGGTAATTCGAACTAAAAATGGAAAATTTGAAGGTTAATGAAGTTTTGAGAATTTTCTTAGATTTTGAGGCCTAATTCAGTGTTTATGATGCTATTTTGGTGTTTTGATTACTCGAATAAGTCCGTAGGATGTTATTGAGGTTGTGCGTATATTTGGTTTGGAGCCCCGAGGGCTCAGGTGAGTTTCGGGTAGGTGTCGGGGTGCAAAACTTAGGAAAAATCTGATGTTTTTGAGTTGTTGCTGGTGTCCAGGGATTTACCCTATGCGAACGCACTCAAGGGGGTGCGAACACACAAGGTAATTGAGGGCTGGGGGTTCAGGGTAGTGTTTGTTCAGTGCGAACGCACCATGCCAGGTGC
>ML437692.1:1175-27262 GCA_005239525.1 Nicotiana knightiana
CCGTTTCCATTTCCAATTCACCTACACATAAAATAAACCCCATTAGGCACATACGACGTGTATTTTTATCATTAAAGCACATAAAATGCAAGGTATATAATGCTTAAAATCATGAATTCTAGCCACGCATCAGCTACCTTTCTGCCTTCCGAGACTAAATGTTGTGTCCATCTGCATTCGCATCTTGCATAAGGCTACCTTTCTGCCTTCTCAGACTAAACGTTGTCTCCATCTGCATTCGCATATTGCATAAGGCTATCTTTCTGCCTTCCGAGACTAAACGATGTCTCCATCTACATTCGCATCTTGCATAAGGCTACCTTTCTACCTTCCGAGACTAAATGTTGTCTCCATCTGCATCCGCATCTTGCATAAGGCTACCTTTCTACCTTCCGAGACTAAATGTTGCCTCCATCTGCATCCGCATCTTGCATAAGGCTACCTTTCTACCTTCCGAGACTAAATGTTGTCTCCATCTGCATCCGCATCTTGCATAAGGCTACCTTTCTGCCTTCCTAGACTAAACGTTGTCTCCATCTGCATTCGCATAATGCATAACGCTACCTCCATCTGCATTCACATATTGCATAAGGCTACCATTCTGCCTTCCGAGGTTAAACGCTACCTCCATCTGCATTCGCATATTGCATAAGGCTACCTTTCTGCCTTCCGAGGTTAAACGCTACCTCCATCTGCATTCACGTATTGCATAAGGCTACCTTTTTGCCTTCCAAGACTAAATGTTGTCTCTCTCTGCATTCGCATCTTGCGCAAGGCTACCTTTCTGCCTTCCAAGGTTAAATGATACCTCAATCTGGATTCGCATCTTGCATAAGGCTACCTTTCTGCCTTCTGAGGTTAAACGCTACCTCCCTCTCCATTCACATCTTGCATAAGGCTACCATTCTGCCTTCTGAGGTTAACACTACCTTCATCTGCATTCGTATCTTACACAAGGCTACCTTTATGCCTTCCGATGTTAAACGCTACCTCCATCTGCATTTGTATCTTGCACAATGCTACCTTTCTGCCTTTCGAGGTTAAACGCTACCTACATCTGCATTCGCATATTGCATAAGGCTACCATTCTGCCTTCCGAGACTGAACACTGCCTCCGATTTACTTCTCAAAAGCAACCAATACCTCTAGCATTATTTACTGCGCTTTCCTTTTGGGCTAAGCTCTGCCCCTTTAATTCACAAGACTAAGATCTGTCTTGTCAACATCATACTATTGCATCTTCATGGGCTGAAATATCGCCAACTTATCCAAAGGCATCATCATTCGGAGTCACCATCTTCATGGCCCGAGAACACCATGTCATGGTCTGAGTATCTCTTTTATCAGTTTGCATATCATTATTCAAAGGCAACATGGTTCAGAGGTACCATCTTCATGGACCGAGAACATCATTTCATGGCATGTGAATCCTGCATCAAGCAATTCATGGCCCAGGACATCATGGTCTAAAGACGTCATCCTTAACCGTCCAAAGACATCATTCATAGTCCAATAGGAATTTGCATCATATTTAAATTACGCAAGATATGCTTGTATTACTCATTTGCAGGTAACCCAGCAAGCAATAGTCATCATGGCAGGCGCGGACCCTCCCCAGTTCTCCTAACTACCCCATAAGCCGTTTATTTAATCAGTCCTATATGTTGCGTCTGTTCTTGTAAAAAACTTCATCGGTATGCTTCACCGATGATTCCTGAACTACATACGGCCTGATTCCTGTAAAACCAGGGATATGTAGGCAACTCAGAAACCAGGGTGCAGCCTAAACCTCTTCAAACCGCATCGCTCGGTCAAAATTGGCCATCATGTCTTTACCCGACAACTCTTCCATCCTTCCCGGGTAAAGAGGGGCAGTTGTTGATACCCAATTTTTCCTCAAACTATTTTTTAAACTTGCATATATACCTTCAAAATCGAGTTCCATAACAATTGGTATTTTTTCATAATTTTCTCACATTTTTAAAAATTTATTTCTAATTTATCCAGTATTTTTTATCTCTAATGATTAATTGTAAATTGCATTACAAATGATTTCAAAGACATATCTTGACTTAATACATTATTTTTGGCCTTGTTAAGATCAAATTATTTCACAATTGGTCAAATTGGTACCTTTTGGCTATAATTGCAATAATTTTACAATTATAGCCTAACCATATATTTTATGCTATTTATATCCAATAATTGGTCATTTATATTTTTAAATACTGATTAACCATTTTTAGTTTTATTTCTTAATCACCAATTTCATCCTTTTGATTATTAGCTATTTTAACTAATTTTAATTGAGCATTTAACATTTTAATTGAGTATTTAACAGCTAGCCACATTTTATTTAAATTCTAGCCCCAATTAAACCCAAACCCACCTGATTATATTGGCCCAAACACCCCAACCCAGACCTAAAATTCTACCCAGCCCAACTCTGGATCAATCTGAGTCGTTGATCAATTTAGATCAACGGCCCAGATTATTTGTTACCATAATTAGACCTGAACGACCCCCCCCCCCCCTCNTCACTCGGCCTCTCATCTCTCTACTCTCTCTCTCTCTCTCTCTCTCTATATATATATATATATATCTCAAGTTCTCTAGAGACTTCTAGTCTCCCCCCCACCTCTGATGAAGTCGTTCGTCTTCTCCGGCCGTCTCTTCGCCGGAGACCATGATATCCTCACCATCCTCCTGCCTTCTGTGGTTCCTTCACGCGGTTTTGCTATCCCTAAGGTCTTCAAGAGACCTGGGTTCACTCTCCTACCCCCTCTGGGCCTATACTCACCATTTTGCGACCACCTCCGGTCGTCCGAGTAAGATCTATGACTTTTGGGGTTTAAACCAGTAATGTTTTTGAGGTTTTCTTATCTTTCTGGGTTCTCTTCGAAACCCTAACTCTTAAACCTTCCCGATTATTTTAGATCTGTGATAGATCTGTGTATACTTTAAGCTATTTCGTTGTTTTCTCAATGATTTTCAGATATTCTCTAAAAATGACTCTTTGTTTTCAACTAGGGTTTCATGACCCCGTTTTTAATGATTCTCTTATGATTTTTTTTAGTATCATCCTGGGGTTTGTACTGTGTTTTAGTGATTTGTTGAAGGTTTTCACTTTATTAGAGTCGTGCTGTTGGAATCCCTAATTTTTTACCTAAACCCTAAGCTCCTAATTTGTCTTTTGAATATGTGTTTATATATGTGTCTGCATTTCATGAGCTTTGTGATTCCCTGATATTTTACCCTATGTTATTCATCTATGTCTTTGATTCCTCCTGCTTTCCCGTTTATCTTACTGTTTACCATATAAGTTCATGTGAATCCCCACTCTCATATGCTTTCACCACTAGGGTTTCTGACCTCTTGCCTGTTATTTATTCCATTCATTGATGTTATCCCTTTTTGAATCCCTGATTCTCCGTAGTTTTTGTCACGACCCAAACAGATGGGCCGCGATGGACACCCGATATCTTACTCGACCGAGTACCAACGTAACGTATATTTGTTATTACATTATCATATACACGTGGCATACGGGCCTAATAGGCCAACATAATCATTTACAAAATCAAAACATAGGCTGACAAGGCTGTACAATCTTTCACGTATACGACATATGTCTACAAGCCTCTAAGAGTACATAAATGTCATAAAGGTCGGGATAGAGTCCCGCCATACCAAACAATACCCGTATAAATCATACTAACCAAACAAGCGACTCCGAAGCTAATGGAGCGCACCAACATCTTCCACTGAGCTGATAGCCTACTTGGAGGGCTCTCGACCTATCTATCGGGACCTGCAGGCATGAAACGCAGCGTCCCCAGGCAAAAGGAACGTCAGTACGAATAATGTACCGAGTATGCAAGGCACATAATGTACATAAGAGAGATTGAAGAAATATAGAGTACATGAGTCGACCTGTAAGTTTGAATAACTTTGTAAATCATAAATCACTTTTAGCAGCATGCATATGTGTATGAATGTCATGTCGTGGATAGGTATATGTTTCATAACATCATCATCCTCTGAGGGCATCCCATCATTTAATATCAGCCACCGTGGGTAAAATCATCATCGTATACCAGCTGATCAGGTGGTGGTGCGTATATAACGCCATAACCTTTGCCATATCCCATTTACATATATACGCGTATATAACGTCGTTTGAATATACATACATATATACGTGTATATAACGCCATTTGAATCATATTTCAGCCACTGTGGGCAACGTCATCATCATATACCAGCTGATCAGGTGGTGGTGCGTATATAACGCCGTAACCTTTTCCCATATCCCATATACATATATTTACATATATACGCGTATATAACACCATCTGTTCATGGGTCAATGCACATGTATGAAATGCATGAAAAGTACGTAATAATCTCAATATTCCTTCCGGATAAACTTTTCCAATTGCGTATTATTCTGAGACCCATGAACTGAAAATAATAATAATTCTCATGGGGCATCAAGAATATAGACACCCCTACTATTTCTATGAATAGAGTAATTCATAGAAACTCTGTATTTGCTTGTTTCTTCAGTATAATTTGGATCATTCCAAAAGAAAGGAGGGATAGCCTTAACATACCTGGAGTAGGGAAAAATTAGTTTAATATTCATGGAAAGGATTGCACCGTAATCCTTTAGAACCACAAAATTTTACGTTACTATGTTTCTATCAATTCTCGTTGGAATTGTTGCAAGAATTTTATTAAAGCATTTTTTTATTTTGGATGGAGTTTAGCATCTGTTCTTGAATGCTTTGTTGGATTGAACCTTATCATATGTTTTAGAAATACTTTGAATTAGAAGGAATGTCTTACACGTTAATAGGAAAGGTATCTGATCTCTTTTCTATTCTATTTCCAAATGAGACCAACTTTGTATATCTTTAATTGACATGTTAAAGTCTTGTTATCCTACATCGCCACCTAAGCTAACATGACCCTTAGTCATTTATTTGGTTAGATTCCTTGCTGCCACGATTTGGGGGTGTTAGTCTTATCACATAATTTAATAATTAACTAGGTAATGTCCCGTTACCCGATAATTAATCAATTACTCGTATAATTAAAAATTTTCTCAAATTACTTAAAAATTTACTTATTTTTAATATACTTTATACATCATAATATCACGGTCATATGGTACCTTGTATGGTACTAGTCCACAAAATATCTGGTATTATAGCCCGGACCGTATTTTACTCCAAATCGACAATCTTCAATGAAACTCATTTTCTTCGATTTTCTTACCCTCTCTCCTTCATGAATTTACTCATCACTTATTTGAAATAGAATAATACTTAAAATCTCAAAATAATCTCATTCCCAATCTTATGTCGATTAACTTACGACGAAATATTAACTTACAAGAAAAATGCGGGATATAACATATTACTTCCAAGCTCTCACTAGTTTATTTATGAATTACTTTCATGTACAAAAATATGGGGTGTAACATCATTCCTCCCTTTGGAACATTCATCCTCGAATGTTTACTTATGCACTTATTATTCTCTTAACCCATAGCTCTTGCGAAATCTTCAATATTCTTCTTGCCATTTAGGATACTGTGCTTTGAACAAATCCAAAGGCCAAGTCATTCCCCCCTATTATGCCTCTTTCTCACACCACGACTTGTGGTCGAAATTTGTTGCTATATTCTGTCATGCATCCTGAACGATGTGTTCCTTTTATGTGCGCCTATGCGACTCTTCTCTTTAGCTTTTAATCAATATCTAGGATTCACTTTCTAAACATATACAGAGCTTGATAAAATGTCCCTCTAGGAATCTGTAGGTATACTGAACTTCTTCGCTCGGTGCTTTGTCGAAGTTATGGATATTGTTATACCTTATTTCATAGATCCGCTTATCCATTTGTATGACTTTACTGCATCTAGGTAGGTCATACTATACTATAACTCTTACTTCGATTTATCATTTCTGAGGTCTTCTACCAAACTCCAGGTTACTTTTTTTACTTATGCCATATGTATAAATCTAAGTCCTTTAATGCTTCCTCAATACTTGTTCATCTTAAGAACGACAGCCTAATATCACCTCATACTTTGTGACTTTTGTCCCTCTATTATGATTTGCCTCAATATTGATATACAATATACCACTGATAACCTGAAACTTCTTATGTAAAACATTGCAACTAGGGCGTACGTTGCATTGAGGAATATTGGAAGTGATTTCCATAATCGTATTTCATAGTATCTCGATTCGATTGACCTTATGGGAGTATTCTGTTCTCGTACCGTCCGTGAAATCTTTTTTCCTTCTCCCTTTTTTTCTTCAAATCATTATTCAATCGAAGGCCAAAACGTTATCTTTTATCTGTCACAATTACACCTTCATTTCACTACTAGGGTAGCATTCCATCTCTTCTAAATGCTACTAGTCTTAGACTCATTTGAGTTCATTCAGGCTATACTGAGCCTTCTATAACTTAGAGAACCCATCAGTTCTCATGTTTTCATGGGCTTAATCCCGCGAACTTATTCATTCTTGTCACCTTCTCACTCACCCTTTCTTGTTCTTACTCTTGTGTTCCTAAAATCTTGTCGCTCTATCATACTTTAGCTTGCGACCTACATATATCCATTTGTACTACTCTCAATCTTGATTCACCATAGATTTCCTTGTATTATTCTAGAACATCAAGCAAGACATCTCATTGTCTCTAACTCTTCTTTACTCTTTTGGCTAGATATCTCGGTACCCAGAAACCATAGGCTAGAAAATATACCATTGACGATACTGCTATCACTCCTGGATACCGAATCCCTGTGTTTCTAGCCTCCTATCCAAAGTATGGACTATTCACAGCCTTCTGCATTTGAGTATCTCGTACGTTGTTCACCTTTAGCTTACTTACCTTAAAATCTTGCATCATACCTTGTATCTCTTTCATAACCTCCCTTCACATAGGTATGATTCACATCCACAACTTGGAGCTTTATTATAATACTACAATACAGTGGAAGATTCATATTGACTTCTTATTATTGGCTTTATCGCAAATCCGTTATAGACTATGGTTGTTGTACTATCTCTCTCGTACCACTGATTTTAAGGGAGATCTTGCAATGTTCTCGATCACGATGTTTCTAATTTTCTAGGTCCAATAATCAGACTCCTGATTACTTAGTTGATGTAACTCTTCAGTTTTCTCTCCTCTCTGTTCAACCTTAATAGCCTTTCATGGGCTTGAGAAATATGCATGATACAACCCTTTAATAATTTAATCCTTCGTTTATGACCTGGGCTCAATTCTTTCATTTGACGTATACCAGAATCTTCTACGGATGTATATGCTGCATGTATAAAACTCCGAACCCTTAAGTGAGTTCATAACATTACCAACTCTGGATCATTGATTGAATAATTTCTTTTGTTACATTTTAGCTTTCTTTCAACGTAAGTTATTTCCTTTCCTGGTCTTTATTGCCCCTTGTTGCGTCCATACTTAGCTTATCTTGGTTCTCACGCATGCTATAGTTTTCATGCAACTCATATGACCTTCGAATTTTTACTTTAAATTTTTTTGTTCTTCCCGTTTAATAACCACGGTAGGGGCCACTTTTCTTTGGAGTGCTTACAATGTTGTTGTGAGACAGTTGTTACACGACCCTTTCCTTTTTAGGTCGTTATGCTTAGGTTGAAGCCTTCTTCCTTATTTCCTCAGCTAGTCTTTCATTGTAGTACTTAGGGAGAACCCTTAACTCTCATAAATTTGTGGGCTTATTACGGACCTTTTTGATGTCCTTACTTGCCTATAATCATCCGTAGTTGCTTATTTCCATGATCTTGTGCTTGTATGGTTGCTTCTAAACTGATATTTTGACTATCTTCCCAATGGAACTTTCTTTTATCCTCGTAACACTCATACGGTATCTTTAACTACCCCGAATCTTGTTTGAATATTTATCTTTGAGTATTATAATGATATTCTTCGAGGCTGAATTCTCCATTTTGGGTTCTACTATGTTTATCTTACACGATCTGATGACTCGTCTGTAACCTCTTATTTAGCCATAACTGGGATCTTCCTGATCAATTACTAACTACTTATTGGCCCATTCTCATATCAATATTCCTCGTAATCTTTCTTAGGTTATTTCCATTGTCTTAACTTATGACTCGCACTGGCTCCTTATTTATTAATAATAGCTCGGGCAGGAACCTTTACTTCCTCTCCTTGACATCGTGCATGCACAATATTCTTGAATCGTAGCGTATCTGTAAGATGTGGATAAGTGCCATCTCATTCATCTTTCATTTACCGCATTCTTCCTTTACCATTCCATAGGCACTAGAACCACTTAATTCTGACTTAATGCCACATTATTCCATATTCCTCTCTTTAGGGGTGTACTAAGACTTGAAGCTATGACGACCTACCTGCCTATAGATGTTTTTCCTCTTCATCTTTGGTGTCCTTTCACATCAGCAATGGCCCTTACTTGCCTTGCGATAATCCTTCTGTATCAAGGATAACAAAATTCCATACTCGCGAGGGTGATACTTAATGTAACTGGTACCTACAGTCCCTTAAGCTTAACTTTGCTTGCATTACTTGCTTTAGGGAAGCATCTTCCAGAATGACCATTCTCTGATTTTCTCCTGAATCTTCTTCTGTTGTCCATTATACTACCGTTGGAGCGAAATCTAAAATTCTCATAAGGCCGACTATTATCAAATCACCCAGTCCCTAATTTTTGTTTAGTTTATCTTTTTCACCAATCCATATTGGTTTCTATTATTCAGGGGTTTTAACTTTTCCTTCAGGTAGTCGCACTGGAGTCACGAACTTGTTTCTTGAAATGAGGATATGACTTTATGGACTATACTCTTTTGTTGTCTCAAAGCCTATCACCTCTTGTATTTTCCTTTACTTGACTATAGATTATGTAATAATGTCATCTTTTTGATCTACCGTTGTCATCCACATCTCATATCATACTCATAATGCATCATTAACTCTTTTCTTATTTCCTGCTAACATTTATGCTTACCACTTTATTCTGAAAACTCGAACAAGACATTCTTTTGCTTTCGGCTTCCCTTTGCTCCATCCAGTGGCTATTTAAGTTGCTTAACGTTCTTGCTTTACTAGGGACGCGAGACACACTAAGGTAGTACATATCCCTTCAAGGCTTATAGTGCATGTCTTTGTAGTACTTATATCTGGTTGCACTATTTTAGAGTGTACCATCTGGGTGTCTCATAAAGAGATATATTAGAACATTTGCAATATCCTTCAGAAATGTCAACTGACGCAAACCATTCATCCATCATATCTTCTTATACTACTTCTGTTAAACCCCATAGGGCATATCTAGAATGGGTGCGACCAATTATATATACCTCTGTTACTATTGAATATAACTCAAAAAGCTTATGTTTCTCTGCCTCAATTATAAATGATGTTAACCTTCATTAACTGGGTACCTTGTACCCTTTTTCACCTTGCTCCTTTTACTTACTGAAACTTGTACTTACCTTCTTAATCTCTCATTGTCCTTCACCATAAACATGGATAGGCGTTCTTGCCGTAAGGCTTCTTATCAGGAAGCTTACATCTTTCAGTACACCCATGATCTGCTAAAAACCTCACATTTACTTAACGTAGGCATCATACAAAAATTCAATTCCTCTGACTCAGATTTTTCTCAACTATCTCTCTTTCCAACCTTCTTTCCGGATATAGGTATCGTCTTATTACGAATAGAATAGAATTTCGAAATTTGAATTCTTATAAGTGAGCTCTACCACACGATCTAGAGTAAGAAGAAAGAGTGACAATCCTAAATGCCCTGTAGCCTCCTACTTATAAATGTGGTGCACGACACACCCATAAACAAGACTCGACTAGACACGGCTTGTAGACTCCCTAGGACAGAACTGCTCTGATACCACTTTTGTCATGACCCAAACATATGGGCCACGACGAACACCCAATACCTTACTCGACCGAGTACCAACGTAACGTATCTTTTTTTATTACATTATCATATACACGTGGCATACGGGCCTAATAGGCCAACATAATCATTTATAAAATCAAAACATAGGCCGACAAGGCTGTACAATCTTTCACGTATACGACATATGTCTACAAGCCTCTAAGAGTACATAAATGTCATAAAGGTCGGGATAGAGTCCCGCCATACCAAACAATACCCGTCTAAATCATACTAACCAAACAAGCGACTCCGAAGCAAATGGAGCGCACCAACATCTTCCACTGAGCTGATAGCCTACTTGGAGGGCTCTCGACCTATCTATCGGGACCTGCGGGCATGAAACGCAGCGTCCCCAGGCAAAAGGGACATCAATACGAATAATGTACCGAGTATGCAAGGCACATAATGTACATAAGAGAGATGGAAGAAATATAGAGTACATGAGTCAACCTGTAAGTTTGAATAACTTTGTAAATCATAAATCACTTTTAGCAGCATGCATATGCGTATGAATCTCATCTCGCGGATAGGTATATGTTTCATAACATCATCAGCCTCTGAGGGCATCCCATCATTTAATATCAGCCACTGTGGGTAAAATCATCATCGTATACCAGCTGATCAGGTGGCGGTGCGTATATAACGCCATAACCTTTCCCATATCCTATTTACATATATACGCGTATATAACGTCGTTTGAATATACATACATATATGCGTGTATATAACGTCGTTTGAATCATATTTCAGCCACTGTGGGCAACATCATCATCAAATACCAGCTGATCAGGTGGTGGTGCGTATATAACGCCGTAACCTTTTCCCATATCCCATATATTCTAAGTTAGCCGGCTGCAAGCCAAGGCTAACTACTGTGCCTCTCCGATTTTTGCTTTGTGTTTCTGCTTTCTTCACTTCACTGGTATGTTCTAATTCAGATTTTAGTCCTCAAACCAATATGTTGCTATTACTGTTGCAATTTATTGTGTTTCTAATCTGGTTCTATTTACTATTATGTTGTTCAACATGTAACTAAGATCCTGAATCCCCTCTACATATTAAGTTATACTCTATTTATCATAACCAGCATGTCGTTATGTACTTAATACATGTTCTATGGAATCTTCATGCCTATGTTTGGTACATTATTTTGATTAGGGTAAATCCTACTGTCTTGAACTATTTGGTCATGTTATGTTAGTATAATCCTATACCCTACTGCATCCCCCAATCCCCTAAATCCTGAGGAACTTCTAATTGTGTATTGCCTACTACATGTTTGCCCTCACATGCTCTGTATTTTTCCCTCAAATCCCATTACCCCTGCTTGTGATCGTTGGACTATTCCTGGTCCTTTGTGTGATGTTGAACTTATTGGTGTAAAACTATTCCAATCAAGTTTCCCTCTTCAAAATTGTTTTCTTACTTACCCTTTTCAAAATTGTTTTCTTACTTAAAATCCTCAAAACTATGTCGAGCACTCTCACATATACTCTTAGAAGTCGAGGTTCTGCCCCTCTGTGTGAGCATTGCCTTGGGACTCTTGAGCTCCCTCTGAACTTTGACACACAGAGGCTGGCCATTCCACACTGCACTTACTCTAACACACATGGATCATGTGAAAGGTTGTGAATATAATGGCAATGAGGCATTCTGGAGATTCTGGGCCTATCATTAGGCTTCCTATACTATAACTTCTTCTTTTCATTATTCAGTTATGTAATTCATGCAAATGGCCTGTAATAATTTTTGTAAACAACTATTGGGGATGGATAGTGAAAAGGGAAAAAAGGTAGTTATGCATGTTATAAATATTAAAGGGTAGAAAACATACTATTAGGATTACATTCCTTATTTACGCAATAGAAATCATGTTTAGGATCAACATGTGCAAAGCATATCATGCATTTGAAATCATGCTATTTAGGCTTTATGAACACTGTTTCAGCATCTTGTTTCAGTACTGTCATTCATCACTTAGAAAAATTATGTGATAGGGTAAATAATGTTAATAATTGGTATCTTCTGCAATCATGTTTCATATTTCTATGCGTACTTAGAGATCCTGTTTAGGATAAACGACACTAAAATAAACTGCCACTCTTGAATATTCTGAAATCGTGCTTAATGTTGTAATTATTGTGCATTTAGAAATCCTGCTTAGGATTCTGTACTCTGCATCCCTACCTATGTATTAGATACCCTGTCTTAGGATTTTATTCATACTCGCTTAACAACACCTAGTCCAAATACTGCTGCATGTTATTTTACACCTAGGCAAGCCTTAGGAAATCAGTTAAAGAAATAAAACTAGAACTATCCTTTGTGTTTAGTGTTCAATTGTCAGCATGCTTAAAATCAATAGGCAATAATGATTAGGACTTCTTCTATGAGTTATGAAACAAAAGGCATGTTTCTTTGACATTTTTAAATCACTTGGATACCATGCTTAGGATATGAACCCGAATGTTACCCTTAACTGTGTATGAGTCATGTTATTTATGTGCAATATATGTGGAGGTATACTTGAGCCCCTTAATTGCTTTCCATGTTCTTTCTCTTTATCTGCAGTCCTACTTGTTTTGTTATCTGTCGCCCTAGAATTTTTACCTTTAAAACTTGAGGGTTTGCCTAGCACCTCCCTTATAGGATAGAAGTCCTAAATTACTCTGGGACTGATAGGAAGGGATGTGTAATAGCATGCAATAGAGGTCGCGACCAACACTCGCTTTAATTACCTTCACGGGGTGGGAAAGGGTAGAATATGGATATGATGACCGGTGCGCTAATACCACGTGTAGCCCCCTCTTCGAGGAGTGATTACCGGGTATTGCATTGATGTGATCCATATTATTATAAACCTAGGATACCCTTTATATGCTTAGATCGTAATCCTTTCAAATCTAACCTTCTTTACTATTTTTCAAACATCTGACTGCTTAAGACTTAAGTCCCCTCTTACTTGAGCCTTTATTTGTTTGTTTGCTAAGCCGCATAAATTCACAGAAACCATTTGGCCGGGAACCACACTTGTGGATCCTGAGGGGTGCCTAACACCTTCCCCTTAGGATAATTTCAAGCCCTTACCCAATCTCAGGTTAGTAACGTAGTTTTAATTGAACCCCATAGGTGCCCTAACGCACCGTTAAAATCGTTAGGTGGCGAATCTTCAAAATATGCAAACCCCTTTCCCAAAAGGAACGAGTTGTCTCAACCAATGTCATAAACCCTTTCAACCTGCCCCGAAAGGAGCGCACGGGGAAAAAGGGGGGCGCGACAGTGTATCTGAACGAAAATTATAATGGGGGACAAATGTAAACTACATACCATTGTAGAGGGGCAAATACGGACCTTTTCCCTTCAACTTAACATACCAAACGTGGAATAACCTTTCTTAAATAATTTCTTTGTTTCTTTATTAAAATACTGGCGCGACCTCCTTTAGTTTGAGCTAAAATAGATTGTATCTATATCTAAATCTATGTTAAATTGAAAAATCATTTTTATCACAATTTAACCTAAAGTTTCAAGTTTATTGAAATTACAACACCTCATATTGTTGTCAAATTAACCCTAAGATATGTCATTTTTATACAAAATTTTACAAAAAAAATTTATGAACCATGAAAATTTGTGTGGCTTTGAGATTTTTTAAACTTTTGATCATAAATATGCCATAATATATTTAATTGCTATAAAAGTTTGATATTAAAGGTAAAATATGAAGTTCAAGTTAAATTATTTAAATTTTGAAAGATGTTATTCTTTTTGAAATAAATTAATAGGAAAGTAATGTTATTCTTTTGGAACAGGTACACTAAAATTCTCCGAGTTGTTACTTCTATTTTGTTTGAATAAAAGAGAATTTAGAAATAATTATTTCACATTATTAACAGTTAACGTAAGAGGTAATGTTTAAAAGTAACGTCTCTGGTAGATTGTAACTGGTACGGAAAAAGACTGCATAAGCTGAGGATAGACACAAATCAATTGACTTCCAATGGTGTTTACCCTGCCTCAAGTACTTATATTTCCATGTTGGAGATGTTAAATAAACTTGACGCTTGATGATAGAAATTAAGAGTCCACCAAACAATATAGAGAATCAGGTTCTCTATCAGTTCCCACAATAAGCAACAGACTGTAAAATCAAACAGTATAGGGAAACAGGCTCTCTATTTGTGCTCATAGGGAATCGACAGTAAATAAAGAACATACGATATTTATGTGGAAAACTCCTTGTTCAAGGGATTAAAACTCACGACCTACCCTAGTAGGATTTCAACTCCACTAAGCTGATCAAACTTCAGGTTATAACCTATTGCAATCTAGAAATTAAACTATTAATCCATCACCCCTTAAAATAACTCTATTGTAATCCCTTTGCGATAACTCTATTACAAAGAAATAAATGTTGACTAGCTCTAGTCAAGAAATTAAACCAAACAATGGTTTAAATTTGTCCTACAAAGACATTTCTTGAAGGAGTGTAGGATTACAAATGAAGAAAAAAATAACAAAGACTCAACAAACCTAAGGACTTAAGATATCTTCAATCTTTGGATCTGGACCTTGAGGTTCTGCAGCTTTGTTCTTGAGAGAAGTGGTGGCTAGCAAATGTGTCATGACCCCAAAACTACCCGTCCGTGATGACGCCTATCGCAATACTAGGCCAACCAATATTTATACTCAGAACATAAAATAATCTTTAGTTCGAATCATCACTAGTACGATATCTCATTAACAAGTCGTTTAAGCATTTTTAAAACAAAAGATGATAAGTCAAATATCTAAACACAGGCCAAAAATCCTGGAGTCACTGGGTCACGAGCATCTAAAGAAAGTACATAAGTCCGACAATATATCTAATACAAAATAATTCTAGGGAATGCAACTACTACAGAAGTAAGAAGGAGAAAGCAGGGTTGCGGACGCGTGCAGCTACCTTACAAAAATCTCCGAGAGTCCCTAGACAGATAATCAGCTCACTCCGTCCTAGCACCTGGATCTGCACACAAGGTGCAAGGAGTAATGTGAGTACGCCAACTCAGTAGTAATGAGAGTAAATAAATTCTGAGAAATACAAAACATGTAAATACAAGTCATAAATCCACAGCAATTACAGTTCTTCTTTCAAAATCGTAGGTACGACAATTCATAACGCTTAAAAGCCGACTTCAATAAAAATCCTTTGAAATTGTACTTTTCAACATCTTCCATAGAAATTCAAAAAGCATTTAGTGTAAAAATGACAGAAATCATCAATATCCTATCGGGCCAAAACATATTTCATAAACCACCGCTCGGGCATAACATCACTCGGAATCAGTCACTCAGCATGCCTCATAGTCACTCAGAATCAGCCTCTCGGGTAATCTCACAGTCACTCATGCCTCCCAATCACCCGTCACTCAGCACTCGGCACTCGCACTTAGTAGGTACCTGCGCTCACTGGGGGTGTACAGACTCCGAAGGGCTCTTACAGCCCAAGCGCTATAACAAGCCATCTCGTGACATAATCACTTAGGCTCTCGGCCTCTCATATATCATAAACAGTGTAACATTGTGGTGCGCAGCCCGATCCCATAATATCCTCACAACATAGGCCCTCGGACTTACTCAGTCAGAAACCTCTCAAAAACCACCCAGGCTATCAGTAAAAATAGGGAACTCGTCCCAAAACATCTTTAATACGCATCAAAGTGGAGTAATGAAACTCAATTAAACAGTAATCAGGTAAAATCATGACCGAGTACAAATTTCAAATCAAAATAGTGAGGAAATAGTAGTAAAAAGCCCATAAGGGGCCCAAACACTTGGCACGAGGCCCAAATACGACATTCATCCCAAAACATAGTAATATTCCTTAAAACGTAAAGTACCATATGATTTGAAATCAAATACACAACTTATTAGTGGCTACGGGATGACCAAATCACAATCCCCCAACGGTGTACGCGACACACTCGTTATCTAGCAAGTGCGCCACTCCAAAATAGTGATACAATGCGAAGTCTGGGGTTTCATACCTTCAGGACAGGATTTACAATCATTACTTACCTCAAACCGGATGAAAATCTACTCCACGATGCCCTTTCCGCTCGACTCGGCCTCAAATCGCCTCGAATCTATCCAACATAACATCAATACATGCTAAAGGAACAAAGCCCACTCGAAAATAACCAATTTACATCAAAAATCCCAAAATTGACCAAACCCGACCCTCGGGTCCATGTCTCGGATCCCGATAAAAAATCACAAAACTAGGATCCTTACGCTCTCACGAGTCCATACATACCAAATACATCAAAATCCGACAACAAACGGTCCCTCAAATCCTTAAATCAAAGTCTCCAATTCCAAGCCCTAGTCCCCCAATTTATAACCCTTAAATTCTACTAATTTCATGTCTAATCAGTCAAATACCACCATAGAATCGAGTTTAAGGTTGAAGAAACTTACCTCCACGAAAATCCCTTTGATTCCCTCTTCAAATTGCTCCCAAAAGCTCCAGCCCATATGTAAAAATTGATGAAAATGGCTAAAATTCGCGAAGGCAAGAATTTATACCTTCTGCCCAGCGAAAATCGCATTTACGGACAAATCCTCGCATTTGCGGACCTGTACCTGCGGTCCCAGGTGCGCACCTGCGAACTTCGCTTAAAAATCCTTTTCCGCATCTGCGGCTCTCAACTGGAACCTGCGGGCTCGCAGGTGCGACTCATCTTCTGCATATGCGATGAGACCCCAGCCATCCAACCTCCGCACCTGTGACTCCAAGCCGCATCTGCGATGACCACACCTGCGATCACTCTTCCGCAGGTGCAGAACACAAGAACAACAGCACGCAACAGATCTTTCCAAACTTCAAACTCTCCGATGGCCATCCGAAATCATCCTGAGCCCCCCCGGGGCATCAACCAAAATTACCAACACCTCCTATAACATCACCCGAACTTAGTCGAACCCTCGGAACACCCAGAACAACATCATAGCACCAAATAAATCCATAATTCAAGCCTAAGGATTTCTAAACTTCCGAAATTCGCCAACGATGCCGAACCACTCAAACCACGTCTGAATAACCTGAAATTTCGCACACACATCCCATATGACAATACGAACCTATCCCAACTTCCGGATTCCACTCCGACCCCAATAGCTAATTTTCCACTGCCGACTGGAAATCGCCAAAAATCCAATTTTTCCAATTCAAGCCGAAATCTACTCCTGACCTCCGAATAACATTTCGAACACACTCCTAAGTCCCAAATCACCTAATGAAGCTATATTTTCCACAAAAACCACATTCCGAGATCATTTACCTATAAGTCAACTTCCGGTTGGCTTTTCCAACTAAATCACCAAATTAAGAGACTAAGTGTCTCATTTCACTCCACAACCACTCCGAACCCGAACCAATCAACCCAATGCAACATAAAAGAGCTGAACCATACAAGAAGGAAGAAGAAATGGGGGAAACGGGGCTAAAATCTCGAAACGACCGGTCGGGTCGTTACATCATCCCCCTCTTAAACAAACGTCCGTCCTCGAACGGGTGTAGAAACATACCTGGAGACTCAAATAGGTGGGGCTATCTGCTCCACATCTCTCGCTCGGTCTCCTAGATGGCCTCCTCCACCGGCTTCCCTCTCCACTGCACCTTCACTGAAGCTATATCCTTAGACCTCAACCTTTTGACCTGACGACCTAGAATTGCTACTACCTCCACCTCATAAGACATATCACCCTCTATCTGAACCGTACTGAAATCTAAAACATGAGACGGGTCACCTACATACTTCCGAAGCATGGAAACATGAAATACCGGATGCGCGCTCGACAAGTTAGGTGGTAAAGCATGTCTATAAGCCATCTCTCCAACCCTCTGAAGCACGTCAAAAGGCCCAATGAACCGGGGACTCAACTTGCCCCCTCTTCCCGAACCGCATAACACCCTTCATGGGTGACACCTTCAGCATGACCTTCTCCCCAACCATGAAACATACATCTCGGACCTTCCAGTCCGCATAACTCTTCTGCCTCGACTACGCCGTGCGAAGCCGCTCCTGAATCAACTTCACCTTATCTAAAGCATCCTGTACCAAATCCGTACCCAAGAGCCTGGCCTCACCCGACTCAAACAACCAACCGGAGATCTACACCTCCTCCCATAGAAAGCCTCATACCATATGAATACTCGATTGATAGTTATTATTATATGCAAACTCTGCGACTGGCAGAAACTGGTCCCATGAACCCCCAAAGTCAATAACACAAGTGCGCAACATGTCCTCTAGCATCTGAAGATGAAAACCTGTGCTCACCTCAACCTGAGTACCCCACTACAAGAGAACTGGTCATTAGCTAGAAACCAAAATCCTAGCTAACCTACCAAGGTTCCTAGCTAACTTCGTTTTAGCTAGGGAATTGACCTTAGCTAATTTCCGTAGCTAATATGATCTTAGCTAAATTTTAGCTAGAAAATTATGTTATCCATTGCTAATATAGCTAGGGATATTTTCTTGGCACAAATCCCTCGCAATCATTAGCTAGGACAAGTGGTGGCTAAATTCCAAGCAAACTTTGTTTGGTCAATGTTGACTTTGTTGAAGCGTAGCTAGGCTATTCGCTAGGGACTTACTCCATGCTAATATTTGCTACGACTAGGCTAGCTAAATTCCAAGAAAATTTTGCCTGGTGTCGTTGATTTCATCATTACATAGCTAGGAATATCCCTAGCTAAACTTAAAAACGTGCAGCTAGATTACTAGTAGGATTTTTGTCTATAGCTAATTTGGTAGCTAAGTTGATAAATGTCCTGTCCTATATTTGGTTGGACTTGGAATATTTTTCAAGCTAAATCTAGCAAGGAATATAATTTTCTACATAATTCAACATGAGAAGAAATAAGTAATTAAACTCATTAATTTGTACGTAAGCATAATCATGGTACCATTAATCCTAGAACAACGAAGTATATATACGCCTATTGGTAAATAAAACATGTCTTAACTTAAATAATTAATAACATAAACTCTACTATTCTGAGATGGGGGACAACCAGAGCCGTTAGGTGGTGGTTGAGAAGTTAAACCAAGCATCACACGCACGACAACATGAGCCGCAGCTTTTAATTCTTCTTGCATATCCTCCCGAATATCTGCTTGCAATCGTGCCAACATGTTCTCCATCCTTTGCTCCATTGCACGATCACGAAGTTGCTGAAATTTGGGTGTTTCAAAAACTTGTTGAGCATGAACATTTGGAGGATTAGAAGCACTAGAGGATGCGCAATTAGTGTCCAATGAATCTGCCAGAACACAATTTTTTGGACCAAGACCATATATTCTTCCCTTTTTTGTGCCTCCAACCGTTTCAATCCAAGTTTTCATTAGTTGCTCATCTGGTACAGTTTTCAACAAATCCACAACAGTTTCTGCTCTAGTTTTTTCTCCTTCCTCATCTCTATTTGTTGCCATGTTTATTTCCATCTCTTCATCATCTACTTCAAAACCTTCTTCATCCCTTGAAGTTGAAGTCTCGCCTACCTTCTCCTTAATGATACCTGTAAATGTATTCTGAAAAGAATTATAGTAATTAGTTTACATAGAATAAAAAAGTTACAAGGTAGACAAAGTTTGTGTGAAACAGTCAGATTGTTTTGTAATGAAATAACATTCTTGGGACAGAAGAAAAGAACCACTGTAGGCATATCGTAGCACATAATTAGTAGATCTCCCGTAACTTTAGTGTATACATTTAACATGAACATAACTTATACAAGTGTGATCTTTGTGTGTGTGTTCAGTTATATATTGCAGGGTTGGAAGTTAATCTATATATGTAACTGCTTTCAAGTGTACTACAATTTCAATCATTGCGGAAGATTAATTGATGCAGGCTGCACTGAAAGACGCAAAACAAGCCAAGAATAGGATAGATGTGGAACTTGAAAACCTTTTTGCTAATGTTCGGGTGAACATCATCACCATGCAATGCTACTGAAGGTCTGGTTTGTGTTATCTAATTTTTTAATACTATGTTTGACCTAGAAAGCAAAATATGACGCAGTTTCCGCTGTATATCAACTTCGAGGGACTGAATCTGAGGTTAAAACTCTACGCTCTATGACACAAAAGATGGTTTTAACCCAGAATGAGATGGTATCTAGCTGCACTTTTGATACGCAGAGCAGATCAAAACTCTAGAAGAATACTACAGAAAATAAAGAAAGCTCCTTCATTTTCAAGTGGCTGGAGGACCTTAGGCTGCTTTGCATCTTCAGCACAGGAACGCAGTTTGTTTAACACATTTGAGTGCATGATACTGATTTCACTTTCTTCTGATCTTCATCTTTTTGCAAGCATAGTAGGTATAGGAATATGAACGGGAACAAACTCTAGATAAGTTTTGTGCAGGAATAACGCAAAGTCATACACCTTATAACTCCATAACACAAAGTCACAAACACACGCACACACTAAAAATGGCACCCGAATTTCAGAAGAACACTATGTACGTATCAACAGAACTCGAAAGTGGAGATGTTCAAAAAAACTTTGACGATGATGGACGTGAGAAAACAATTGGTACAAACAGTTAGTTACCTGTTGTTACATATCATATTCATAGAACTTAAACTCTATTTGTGTGCGATGTTTTAATTCTAATTTTTTTCAGGGACGTTGCTAACGGCGAGTGCACATATTATCACTGTTGTTATTGGTTCAGGAGTGCTTTCTAGCATGGGCTATAACTCAGTTAGGATGGATGGCTGGTCCTGCTGTTCTCTTTGCTTTTTCTTTCATTACTTACTTCACTTCTACACTTCTTGCCGATTGTTACCGTTCTCCTGACCTTCTCTCCGGCAAGATAAACTACACTTATATGGATGTTGTCCGCTCTCATTTAGGTACTGTATTAATATTACGTTGTCCGTATATAGAACTTAAATTCATACAGAAGTCGTTAAGAACTGATTATATAACTTTGACAAAAGAAGAAAAATCTGGGCTCTGCTAGATTTGGAAAATTAAGCTATAATTTTTTTTTGTTTGTTTGAATGGGTTCAATCTAGTTCTATCTGGTAGAATAGAGAAAAACCATAAGATATAAGGCATTAAACAAGCTTAAAATGTACTCTCTATATGTAGATTTCTACAGATGCTAATTTTTTGGTGAAAAAAAATTCATGGAGTCCTAATTAACTGATAGAGCTTGATATACTTAGTTACTAACCAGTCTGCCAACATTGAGGAACTAGCTGGTACAAATGGCCAATGGCAACATCACTCCATTTTGGCAAATCAGAGAAGAGATTACTCAAGTGCAGAAAGGGAATCCTTAGTCAAGAGATTGACAGTCGGCACATGGATTCTATTATGGATCTTCAAAGGTTATACTAGCATCCTAAGGAACTAGGGAGATGTACATCAAATGGGGTGAAAAGGAACTAATAGAAGGTTTCCTCATAGCTCTTCAGGGTTCAGAAGCTCTTTCTTATTTTTGTCTCCACAACAACTGTTGGGAAAAGGAGATTCAAATATTTTTGCATCTTGCTCAGTGGAATCACCTCGTGGCTCTAGATATCATGTTTCTAGAGTAACTCTTGATTAGTTTGTAGCCCTTTAAGTCTTGGGAAGAGAAATTACTTGACGTTTTTATCTCGTTCGCTGGAATTACAGAGGATTGAGGCTTACACCTTTAAATCTAATGAAGGAATCATTTTAATGTTGGGGATGGACCACCCACAGAAAGATTTTTAGTTTTACACCCACAAGTTATGGACAGAGAAGAATGCTCAGTATTTTTACACAAAAAATGACCTAGTTGTTTTCTATTTTAAAGTTTAAACTGCATAAAAGATTGCAACCTAAGGTGTTTATCATGCCAGAAATAATCTAGGAAGCTGGTTGAAGGGCATAGCTAGCAAGATATTTGCAGACAAGGGGAAGGAGAGCAACTGGTCATCTCAGCAGAATTTCTATGTTGAAGTAGCAAAGTTAAATAGTTGGCCAGAAGTGAACAAAGATATCAGTTGCTTGTGAAAAGTATTTTAGACCTACATTTCATTCAGGTTATACTTTCCATCATATTCTCTTCTTTTCTTCGTTAGTTTAGATGCTAAATTTCCCTTGGGCTTATGATGATGATAATGTGAATCCAACAAAAAATAGCAGCTGATAACCAATTTATTAATACTAAAGTGAAGGGAGCTGCTAACGGGGAAGCCTGTTGAGGATCAAAGTTATTCACAAAAATAATAAGAACAACAATCAGAATGAAAATGCGGACCAGGTAGATTATAAAAGTAAAAAAATGACAGTGTAATAAAATATTTCTCTAACACAGATAAAGGCAAAGACAAGATTGACAATTAAAAAGGGGAGAAAGTAGAAGACTCAGCATGTGTTGCACTGAAGAAATGAGACAAAAACGTACCCATATCCTTTCTGACTTTCTACATATCCACTTCTTTTCATTTTTGGTTTTGTGAGTCTTCAGAAATAATTCATCATTACGGAGATCTTTCCCCGTTAGCTCCTTCTACAATCATTAAAAATATTGTTAATTAACAGAATATATCAATAAAATTAGACTAATACTAATTAATACTAAAAAGATAAAAAAAAAATACATGTCTTCTTCTCTACTCAGCAAATGCAACCGATCCTCCGGTATGTAAGGAAGGACCTTCTCCATTATAAGATGACATTCTTTTCTTCGAGTTGATTTCTGATTTCTTTTTAAAACTCTCAGAGTTCTAATATTGCAACAAAACGGCCCAGTGATCTTTAGTAATCCATCCCGGCATTTCTTTTGTTATTGAATTTTTTTTTTGCTTTTCCCAAAATATCACTTAACCTTTCACTCACCACATGCTCAAAAGTCCTTCGAATAATAACTTTATCCTCACTAGGAAAAGAATAATTTTTCTGCAATCAAAAAGTAAACATTCAGTTAGGTGCACTGGATCCCTTCGGACCTGGAGAATGTGTGACGCTTGGTCGGGGTTTGGTGAACCAACTGGTCGCTCCTCTAGTTGAAGTATCGGGCCCCTTTTTTGTTGCCTAGGTTACACCTTCGGAATACCCCATAAGGGAATTTTTTCTACTCCCCCCAATCTTCACTTTACGCCACGCGGACTCCCCTTTTCTAAGTCTTATTATTTTTTTCCTGGGCAAGTGTTTGGTCTAACGTTAGCTTGACGGAATAGGAGTTGAGCCTTATTTTCTACTTGATAATTGTAGAGTACGATGTATAGGCATGGTAACGAGTATCTATACATTGGTGCCTAGAATGACCGTGAATATTATCATTGCGAATATTCCGATTTTGTTGTAACTTCCATGCTTAATTGATGATTTCTATATGTTGTAAAGAGCATGTGAAGGGAATTCTGATCTTATAACATCGAGGAGCATTGGCTCAAAATTTTAACATGAATGGTGAAGATATATGAGATGATTAAATCCTTTAGAGCATTGGCTCAAATTATAACACGAACGGTGAAGATATATGAGATAGTTGAATCCTTTGGAGCATTAGCTCAAGTAATGGAGTAAACTATGAAATGAAAGTGAAAGAAAGAGAAAGAGTTACTAAAATATACCTTCTCCGGGTCATTGTTGCTTTAGTAATTCTCTCCCTTGCTAGGATGTTGAGATTACTGTTATTGTTCCCTTGCCGGGATTTAATTTTTTAATTGATGTTCCCTTGCCGAGATTTAATTGTTTAATTGATGTTCCCTTGTCGAGATTTAATTGTTTAATTGATGTTCCCTTGCCGGGATTTCTATTTTTATTTTGTTTACTCCCTTGCCCGTTGTTTGTGATTGTTGTTTTGGTGAGGAAGAATGTTCAAGCATGAAGGGTGATGTCGTGCACTGTTTGCTATAGTAAGGAAGAGTGTTAAAGCACGAAGGGTGATTCACTGCTACTTTTAACGGTTCACTATCAGAGGATCCCCAGGATTATTTGGACAGTTGTCATGAGGTTCTTCAGAACATGGGCATAGTAGAGTCCAATGGAGTTGATTTTTCTACCTTTCGTCTTTCGGGTTCCGCCAAGACTTGGTGGAGACACTATTGCTTGACCAGGCCAGCTGAGTCTGCACCTATGACTTGGACTCAGTTTCAAAGGTATTCTTGGTGAACTTCATTCCCATTACTCAGAGAGAGGACCTTTAGAGGCAGTTTGAGCGTCTCCAGCAGGGATCCATGTCAGTCACTCAGTACGAGACCAGGTTCATCACTCTAGTCCGACATGCTCTTGTGATAGTTCCCACTGATCGGGAGAGGGTTCAAAGATTTATTAAGGGATTGGCCCAGCCAATCAGACTTCAGATTGCTAGAGAGTCAGGTACTGCTATTTCGTTCCAGGATACGGATAATGTGGCCAGGAGGATTGAGATTATTATATCACAGGGTGGTGGTCAGGGGGCTGACAAGAGGTCCCGTCACTTCGGTCGTTTCGGTGGAGCCTCATCTGGGGGCAGGGATTCTTCAGGTAGAGGTCATCCTCCCAGGCCCTTCCAGTCAGCTCTCCAGGTTTCCCATGGTACTTCAGGTGGTCGTGGTTATCAGACGCACTATTCTGATCGGCAGCCATACAGTGCGCCACCAGCTCCCATCAATGCACCGCCGAATCAGAGTTTTTGAGGTGGTCATTCAGGTCGACAGGGTCAGACTCATTTCCCTCAGCAGCTGAGGTCTTGTTACACTTGTGGCGATTCGAGTCACCTTGCCAGATTTTGTCCTCGAGCACCAGGTACTTCGCAGCATTAGGGTTCTCGTGCTATGGTACAGGAACCAGGTGTTCCACAGCCTACCCAGCCAGCTAGAGGTGGGGGTAGAGGTGCTAGAGGTGGACGTAGAGGTCATAGAGGTGGAGCTCAGGCCGCCAGAGGTGGAGGCCAGCCAGCAGCCGGGCGTCCTAGAGATGTGGTTCAGGGTGGTGGGGCCCAACCCCTATGTTATGCTCTTCCAGCCAGGCTAGAGTCTGAGTCTTCATATGTAGTCATTAGAGCTACTATTCGGGTATGTGATAGAGATGCTTCAGTGCTATTTGATCCAGGGTCTATGTATTCGTACGTGTCCTCTTATTTTGCACTGTACCTGGTCATGTCTAGTGATCCACTGAGTATTCATGTTTATGTATCTACACCGGTGGGTGATTCTATCGTGGTCGATCGAGTCCATCATTTTTGTGTTTGTGCAATTGGGGGTCTTGAGACCCGTGTTGATTTGTTGCTTTTAGGTATGGTCAACTTTTATGTTATATAGGTGATGGACTGGTTATCCCCATATCATGCTATCTTGGATTGCCATGCCAAGACGGTGACCTTAGCCTTACCGGATTTGCCCCGTTTGGAGTGGAGAGAGACTCATGGTCATTCTACCCGCAGTGTTATTTCGTACGTGAAGGCTCGGTGTATTGTCGAGAAGAGGTATTTGGCTTATTTGGCTTATGTGCGCGAATCCAGTGTTGAGGTTCCCTCTATTGATATTTTTTTTTAGCAAATCCACTAGGCAGGAGCCTAGGGCTAGTCTTATTAATACTAAAAAGCAAAAAATAACCACATAGGAAGAGTACAAATAAGGGGGATAATAGCACCAATAATGTTGCCTCTATGCCTTGGCTATATAATCACTCCTCTGCGCCTCACAATGCCCTTATGGCAGCCTCATGTAGAGGAATCATGGTGTAGATGCCGGCAAAGTCTCACAAGGGCATATAATCTCATAGCCATTAGGATATCTTTCCAAAGGCATAGGGCTAGAGCAACACAAACTGGGCTAAACCTTACCTTACAAATCCTATTGAGGCAAATAAAAAGCCTCACCTACTAGCATGCATGTAAAAAGAAAGAACTAGCTAGTACTAAATTTTCTATGATCATCACAGAGTTTATAACATATTCTGTGATGATATTACATAAAAATATGCTAATGTGATGGTAGAATAAGAATATGTAGACATAACAGTGATGTCCTATCTTCTCTAATTTTATGAAGTCTTCAACTTGTAACTGCTTGTCTTCCTCCGCTACCCTCTTCAAAATGTCTTCAAATTTCATG
>ML437692.1:27899-88252 GCA_005239525.1 Nicotiana knightiana
AATCCTATTGAGGCAAATAAAAAGCCTCACCTACTAGCATGCATGTAAAAAGAAAGAACTAGCTAGTACTAAATATTCTATGATCATCACAGAGTTTATAACATATTCTGTGATGATATTACATAAAAATATGCTAATGTGATGGTAGAATAAGAATATGTAGACATAATAGTGATGTCCTATCTTCTCTAATTTTATGAAGTCTTCAACTTGTAACTGCTTGTCTTCCTCCGCCACCCTCTTCATAATGTCTTCAAATTTCATGCTTTTTTCTTTGAACGAGTGGACTTTGTTGACGTAGTTGGATACACTTATTTTTGTTTGGCAACTCTCATTGGGAGTCGCCTTATATTTGCATCTTCATTCACCCTGCCGTCCCAACTTCTTTCCCTTGTTCGAGTCTTCTTGCTTTTTCCACTATGCATAGGCGATAAATCTCCTTTTCTTGCTGCCTCTGCCCGGTATTGATTTAGGATATCATCTTCCTCACCGTCTTCATATGTATCTCTGCCCACAATCACCAGATTTGGCATGTCTTGAATAAATTCTTGAGTTACCAAAGCATTTCCATCTTGTTTCCTAACCAACGCTGCCTTGTTTCGTTGTTGTTCTATGCTTTGCACTTTGTTCCTGCTCTTACTCACTCGGCCAGAGCTTAAAGCAGTAATGTTTGAAAATATACCAGGTTGGGAGCTTACCATTGCATCCAAGAGCTTCCTCTCCTCTAGTGAAATAATTGTAGTTGTTGTGTCAATTTGTTGCTGCCCAGTTTTTGCTGTTACTGTTGTTGCTCGACCACCAGTTGGAATATCTAAATTGTTTAGATTAAAATGATTTTGCACTGCCTTCAAAAATGGAATGGTTGGCACACTTTGCTGCTGCCCAGCTTTCAACATTACTGTTTCACCAGTAGGATTAGCAGCTAGACGATGCTGCATCGTAGGATTTGCTGTCGCTTGATTCGATTTTCCTGTAGGTGAGTTTCTAGGAATAAACACTGGAGCATGGATGTTTAATTTGCTCTTGGGGCTCGCTGCTGTTGCTTCACCAAGTTGTTGAGTTGCTAGAACTTCAGGCTCCTCACCTGCACTGCCCAAGCCAGCCGTTTGATCAGCCTCTTCAGATGAATAACCAACAAAACCATCACCCCAGTCCTCGTCATCATCCTCTTCACGCTGGTCAGCCCAAAACCTAGATTTGATAGCCAACCCTCTCACGTTATCTTGTTTAACATCGTTGTTATTCCCAGTAGAGAGCATAAGCTGGCCAGAGTCACCTTCAAACTCCCCACAAGACTCCAATGATTGTGAAGGGATATCAAATACGGATGTGTTCAATGCGACCAAAGGTTGTGTAACCATAGCAGGATTCATTATCATTTCTTTCTGGGCATCTTTGATGATTTGCTCAATCTGAGGATTGGAGAAATGCAACATAGGTGCATTGGAACTGTAGGCTTGGTTGCCTATTAGTTCATCTCCCAATTTGTTCTTATAGTCATTTTGCCGATCATCAAATTTATTATCCAAATCAACATTTTTTTGGCCTCCACATTCATTACTGGACATTGGAACTATTTGTTTGGACTTCTCAATACCATATAAATCTGTTGAGCATCTTTAGGATCCTCGGTAGCGGCAAGAAGATTAAAATTATTTGAGCTAGACATAATATTACTGTCAATTCGTCGACCATCTTTTTTCTTCTGTTTTGGCGAGCCCCCCGTCTTTGCAGGGGATTTTCTATATGTTACTACATTCGAATATCCTTTCTTTTTGGTCTGATCTCCACCCTAATAATCCTCTCTTGTATTCCCAGTTCTATTTTCCTTGAAAACACTCTTATGCCCATAATTTTCATTCCCTGAATTCTGGACCACAACTTCTCTGTCAGTTGTTTGCCTAAATATTTGTTGTCCACTTCCAGTTGATTTTTGATATGTATTAACCTCAATACCAATGTTGCCACCTGAAAAAACATCTCCAAACTTTACCCTATCATTTCCTACATTACTTTGATCTCCAGCTGATGTACCAATTGCACCAGCTCCAATCTGTGCACTAACAGTATCTCGATCAGCAACACATTGTAATAACACAAATGTTACCTTTTCAATTTGTTGACTGATCTCAGCTTGATTAATTGCAGCCTTCAAGATACCATCCTTTTTCCATATCATCCTTTTCCCTACCAAATTGTGCAGAAGTATCAACTCGATCAGCTTGTCGATCAACTAAGCCTGCATTACTTGATATAATTGCACCTTTAGAAACATGTAGCTCATCATAGGCCTGCACCACATGATTAACTGCATTTAAGATCGTCGCTAATGTTTCCTTGGCAGGGACATCCCTGGAAGCTTTAACTGGACCCTTATCAAATTTTGAAACAGCAGCTACAATAACATTAGTCACTGCTCGATCAAAGTTCATATTACCAGTTCGTCTTTCCCCTGCTACTTGCACTTCTTGCTGCTCAACCACACTCTCCTTTGTTATATTATCTACAATATGTTCAGCCCTTTTTGCATTAAGATAGTCTCTTCCATCACCTTCTAATTTGTCAAGACTACTCAATCCTTCAACTTCAACAGCTGGTGCAGCATCTTCATTATTTTTCTCGATCCTCCAACGACATGATTTTTCATCATGTCCTTGATGTTTACAGTATGTACAGAATTCAGGGAGATTATCATATACTATCTGTTGGTAATGTTCAACTAACCTTCCAGAAATTGAATCCACTATATTTATTCTAACTCGCTTAGGATGTTTGTCCAGTAAATCAAGTAACACCTTAACCTTCGCTATAATTGGCCGCGTTCTATCTTTAGTCGCTTTATCCACTGCTAATGGTTTTCCCACTGCTGAATCTATGGACATTAACGACTTTTTTACGAAGAAATTTGCCGGAAAATCTGGTAACGAAATCCATACCACTGCTCTTGATGTTTCTTCACGTGGATTAAATCCCACTGTCCATGGGAAAGTTCTAAAAAAGAATTCTTCTCCTTTTGATGTAATATAACCAGTAGTTCTCGACAATGCCTGGACAAAATCATCAAAAAGATCAAATCTTACCAAGATGTGTCGATATTCAAGTTGCCCAACGTTGCAATATCCCTTCACGTCAAATTGTTTTGGAATAGCTTGTCGCAACTCCTGAAGATCTGGTTTCATTTGGCCCAATGTTTCTTCTTGGGGTGCTCCAATGTTGTTTTTGAAGAAAAAGGATGGTTCGATGAGGATGTGCATTGATTACCCACAATTGAACAAGGTTACAATCAAGAATAAGTATCCACTGTCGAGAATTGATGATTTGTTCGACTAACTTAAGGGTAACAAGGAATTTTCAAAGATAGACTTGAGATCCGGCTACCATCAGTTGAGGATTAGGGCATCCAATGTCCCTAAGACAACTTTCCGCACTCGATACGGCCATTATAAGTTTTTGGTCATGTCGTTTGGGTTGACAAATGCCCCTGAAGCTTTTATGGACTTGATGAACCGAGTGTTCAGGACATATTTGGAATCGTTCATGATAATCTTCGTTGATGATATATAGATATACTTCTGCAACCAGGAGGAGCACGAGCAACATCTCAGAGTGGTTCTTCAGACTCTGAAAGACAGTCAGTTATATGCAAAAATTTTGAAGTGTGAGTTTTGGTTGAGTTCAGTTGCATTCCTGGGTCATATCCTATTAGTAGAGGGTATTCAGTTTGACTCGAAGAGGATTGAGGCGGTCAAGAACTCGCCTAGACCAGTATCAGCTACAGAGATTTGGAGTTTCTTGGGATTGGGAGGCTACTATCGTCGGTTCGTTGAGGGGTTCTCATTTATTGTAGCCCTGATGACCAGGTTGTCCCAGAAGGGTGCCCATTTCAGATGGTCGGACGAGTATGATGCGATCTTTCAGAGGATCGAGATAGCTCTGACTACGTCACCGATATTGGTTTTGCCCACAGAATCAGGGCCTTACATAGTCTATTGCAATGCTTCCCGTATTGGGCTTGGTGCAGTGTTGATGTAGGATGGCAAGGTCATTTCTTATGCTTCGAAGCAGTTGAATATTCATGAGAAGAACTATCCAGTGCATGATTTGGAGTTGGCAGCCATTGTTCACGCATTGAAGATTTTGAGGCACTATCTGTATGGCATGGCGTGTGAGGTGTTCACGGATCATAAGAGTCTTCAGTACTTGTTCAAGCAAAAGGAGTTGAATTTTAGGCAGAGAAGGTGGTTGGAGTTGTTGAAGGATTATGATATGACCATCTTATATCACCCGAGAAAGGCCAATTTGGTGGCCGATGCTTTGAGTAGGAAGTCAGCTAGTATTGGCAGTCTTGCTTTTATTCCGGCCAGTCAGGGGCCGCTTTCTTTGGATGTTCAGGCTTTGGCCAATTGATTTGTGAGGTTGGATATTTCTGAGCCTAGTCGAGTTTTAGCTTGTGCGGTCGCTCTTTCTTCATTATTGGAGCATATCCGTGATTGGCAATTTGATGATCCCTATGTGTGTGTCCTTAGAGACACGGTGCAGCGCGGAGGCGTCAAGCAGGTGACCTTAGATGACGATAGTATTTTGAGATTGCAGGGGCGAGTTTGTGTGCCCAATGTTGATGGGATTCGAGAGTTGATTTTAGAGGAGACCCATAGTTCCCGATACTCTATTCATCCGGGAACCGCGAAGATGTATCAGGATTTTCGGTAGCATTATTGGTGGCGTAAAATGAAGAAGGATATTATGTTACATGTGGCGCGGTCCTTGAATTGTCAACAAGTTAAGTATGAGCATCAGTGGCCTGGTGGTTTATTCAGAGGATTGAGCTTCCCGAGTGGAAGTGGGAGAGGATCACTATGGACTTCATTACCGGACTTCCGTTGACCCGGAAGAAGTTCGATGCAGTTTGGGTCATTGTTGATAGGCTGACCAAGTCAGCGCATTTCATTCCTGTGGCAGTCTCATATTCATCCGAGAGGTTAGTTGAGATCTATATCCGGGAGATTTTTCGCCATCATGATGTGCCGTTATCTATCATTTCGGACTGGGGCTCACAGTTTACCTCGTGTTTCTGGAGGGCAGTTCAGCGAGAGTTAGGAACCCAGGTTGAGTTGAGCACCGCATTTCATCCTCAGACAGACGGGCAGTCTGAGCGCACTATTCAGATTTTGGAGGATATGTTGCGAGCGTGTGTTATTGACTTTGGTGGTTCATGGGACCAGTTCTTACCTTTAGCTGAGTTTTCCTACAACAACAGCTAGCAATCGAGTATCCAGATGGTTCCTTATGAGGCTTTATATGGTAGGTGGTGTCGATCTCCAATTGGAATGGTTTGAGCCGGGAGAGGCTCGGTTGTTGGGTACAGATTTGGTTCAGGAGGTCTTGGACAAGGTCAGGATCATTCAAGATAGGCTTCGTACAACTCAGTCCAGGCAAAAGAGTTATGCAGATTGCAAGGTTCGAGATGTGGCTTTTATGGTTCGTGAGCGAGTATTTCTCCGAGTGTCGCCTATGAAGGGCGTGATAAGATTTAGGAAGAAGGGCAAGGTTAGCCCTATGTTCATTGGTCCGTTTGAGATTCTTGATCGAGCGGGAGAGGTGGCTTATAGACTTGCATTGCCGCCTAGTTTATCAGTTGTACATCCAGTTTTTCATGTGTCATGCTTTGGAGGTATCACGGAGATCTAGCCCACGTATTAGATTTCACCACTGTGCAGTTGGACAAGGACTTATCTTACGAGGAGGAGCCGGTAGCTATTCAAGACCTGCAGGTTCGTCAGTTGAGATCCAAGAGTTTCCCTTCTGTTCGTGTTCAGTGGAGAGCTCATCCTACTGAGACATCGTCCTGGGAGTTCGAGTCCGATATGCGGAGCCATTACCCTCATTTATTCCCCGACTCAGGTACTTCCTTGTTCTGTCCGTTCCAGGATGAACGGTTGTTTTAGAGGTGGAGAATGTAACGAACCAAAGGGTCATCACCTATTTTATTACACATCCCATACTTCCGAGGCCTTTAAAACCTCATATGTAGTTGCCTCAATTTAAGTGATCAGTCCGGGCGCGTAACCGGACAGCTTAAATATGAAATTCTGTGAAAAATGCTAAAATTTTATATTGCAATGAGTAAATTTGACTCTGGTCAACATTTCAGGTAAACAGACCCTGACCCGTGATTTGACGCTCCCGGAGGGTCTGTAGGATAATATGGGACTTGGGCGTATGCCCGGAATCGAATTCCGAGATCCCAAGCCCGAGAAATTAATTTTTAAAGAAAATTGTTTCCTGAAAATAAGAAAGACTTTTGAAAATGAACTTTGAGGTGAAATCCTGGATACCGGACCCGTATTATGGTTCCGGAGCCCGAAACAGGTTTAATATATGTTGTGTGAATTTTCTGTGAAATTTGGTGTAAAACGGACTTGAAATGACTTGCTTCGGATCAAAATTTGAGAATTTATAAGTTTATGAAGTTTGAGAAAATTCTAAAGATTGTTGAACTTAATCCATTGTTTTTATCTTATTTTAGTGGTTTAGTTAGTCGAATAAGTTCGCAGGGTGATTTTTGAAGTCGTGTTATATTTGATTTTTAGCCCCGAGGGCTCGGGTGAGTTCCGGGTAGGTGTTGGGATGCAAAAGAGTTGAAAAATCTGGGTTTTTTTGGGGTTGTTCTGGTGTTCAGTGAATTGTTCTCCGCGATCGCGGTGTGATTCACGCGATCGCGATGTTCATATGGAAGGGGTTGGTAAATTACCCTACGCGAATGCAGGGCCTTGGACGCGATCGCAGAGACTGAGGGTAGTGCTCTACGCGATGGTAAGGGGCCTCACACGATCGCGTAGCGTTAAGGGGATCTAGGGGCAGGGCAGTGTGTTGTTCTATGCGAACGCGATCGCCTAGTCGCAATCGCGATGGTCAGCTCCTAGTACGTCCGCGACCAAACTCCCTTGTTCGCGATCACGTAAGTTTAGAACCCAGTACTCGTCGCGATAGCAATCCCTTGTCCGCAATCGTGTAGAGTAAAAATCGCCCAGTGTATATAAAGTCTTAAAAACAGAATGTATTTCAGGATTCTCTCATTTCCATCATTTTCTTCTTCCTCAAACCCCCATTGACGACCTCCAAGCTAGTTCTCCTCAATAACCACATGGGTAAGTGACTTCAACTCAAATTTCTTCCATTTTCCTTCATCAAACACTAGAATCTAGGCCTAGAATGCTAAAAACAAGGTAAAAATTAGGGGATTTGGGTAGAGTTAGGGGTTATGTGATTTTGCGTAATTCAACCTCAATTTGGCGTCATAATTCAAAATATATTATATATTCAGGCTAGTGGGTGAATGGATGACGTGGTTTTGGTCCGAGCCTTGTGTTTGGACCAAGCGGGCCTGGGGTTGAATTTTGTTATTTTGGAAGAATGCATGGAAATGGGTAATTAGGTTATGTAATATAATTATTGAATCGTTATTGATATACTTGAGTTGATTATGCCAAGATAATACCACTTCGGAGTTGAATTCTAAAGGAAAGGCGGTGTTAGAGGGTTGATTGCTATATTTTTGACCCGAGGTAAGTGTTTGGTCTAACCTTAGCTTGAGGGAAGGAGTTGAGTCTTATTTGCTACTTGCTAATTGTACAATACGGTGTATAGGCATGGTGACGAGTATCTATACATTGGTGTCTAGCATGACCGTGAGTCTTATTATTGCGAATATTTCGATTATGTTGTAACGTCCATGCATAATTGATGATTTCTATATGTTGTAAAGAGCATGTGAAGGGAATTGTGATCTTCAAACTTCGAGGAGCATTGGCTCAAAAGTATAACATGAATGGTGAAGATATATGAGATACTTAAATCCTTTGGAGCATTGGCTCAAATTATAACATGAATGGTGAATATATATGAAATAGTTGAATCCCTTAGAGCATTGGCTCAAGTAATAGAGTAAACTATGAAATGAAAGTGAAAGAAAGAGAAAGAGTTACTAAAATATACCCTCGCCAGGTCATTGTTGCTTTAGTGATTATCTCACTTGCTGGGATGTTGAGATTACTGTTATTGTTCCCTTGCCGGGATTTAATTGTTTAATTGATGTTCCCTTGCTGGGATTTAATTGTTTAATTCATGTTCCCTTGCCCGTTGTTTGTGATTGTTGTTTGGGTGAGGAAGAGTGTTAAAGCAAGAAGGGTGATGTCGTGCACTATTTTCTTTTGTAAGGAAGAGTGTTAAAGCACGAAGGGTGATGCCGTGCATTGTTTGATATTGTCTCCGTTGCTGGGATGTTTAGATTACTGTTATTGATCCCTTGCCGGGATTCCTATTTCTATTATGTTTACTCCCTTTCCCGTTGTTTGTGATTGATGTTTGGGTGAGGAAGAGTGTTAAAGCACGAAGGGTGATTCCGTGCACTGTTTGCTATTGTGAGGAATAGTGTTAAAGCAAGAAGGGTGATGTCGTGCGTTGTTTGATATTGTGAGGAAAGAGTGTAAAGCACGAAGACTGATGCAGTTCCATACGATGTACCATTCTGTACCGATATTCATTGATTATACTGTGAGGAAAGAGAGTAAAAGCACGAAGGGTGATGCCGTGCCATGATTTACATTGGTTACATTATACATTATACATTTCATAGTGAGGATGAGAGTAAAAGTACGAAGGGTGATGTCGTACCATGATTTACATTGATTACATTATACATTGCATAGTGCGGACGAGAGTAAACGAATGAAAGACGATGTCGTGCAAGCTTGTGATTTGTTGTCCTTATTGATATTCTGGCCTTGTTGTTCCTTTCTTTATTTAAGATTTCTTATATGAAATTGTTATCTCCCCACAACATGTTCCCCTTCCCTTATTGATGGATTACTTCTTTTTTTTTCGTTGTTTATATATATATATATTCGAATTGCACAGGTGTACTTGGTAGTATGGTTCTAGCCTCGTCACTACTTCGCAGAGGTTAGGCTAGACATTTACCAGTACATGGGGTCAGTTGTACTGATGCTACACCTGCACTTCTTTATGTTGTGCAGATTACGCAGCCGGATCCGGAGGACATCATTAGTGGGAGTGTCTTCCATCTCATCCCAGAGGCTTCAAGGTATACCCACTGGCGTTCGTGGGCCTTGGCGTCTCTCCCATCTCTATGCCTTCGTTTCTGTCTTGTTTTGCTGTAGTTTCAGAGACAGTCATGTATTTCCTTTCAGACTTTGTATTTAGCACTCTTATAGACAGTTCGTAAGTTTGTGACTCCAGGTTTTGGGAAAATTATGCGTCGATGTATTATGTTGTCTTCACTTGGATTTGAAAACCATATTTATTTATCTCCGTTGTTAAGTTGTGAACGGTTTTTAGCTTATTCTGTTTAATCGATGTTTCCATGCTAGTTTAACTGTACACGTTGGCTTGTCTAGCGAGTTCAACGTTAGACGCCATCACGGCCCGATGGTGGGAGTTCGGGGCGTGACAGGAACACTCGAATTCAAGCCTAAGAACTTCTAAACTTACAAATTCTGCAAATGATGCCGAAACCTACCAAACCATGGTCGAATGACCTCAAATTTTACACACATCACAAATGACACTACGAACCTACACCAACTTTCGGAATTCCATTTCCACCCTGATATCAAATTTTCACTGCCGGCCAAATTCACCAAGTTCCCAACTTTTGCCAATTCAAGCCTAATTCTACCACGGACATCCAAATCACATTCCGAACGCACTCTATCACGACCCGAATTCCCATAATCGGTACCGTGATGACACCTTATGCTGCACTTACTAGGCAAACCAACATTAGAAGTTTGCAACATAATAAACTTACAAAATACTGAGAACCAGTACAACTCAAAACATAATAATTAGAGTAACAAATGAAACTTGCATAATATGATGGTGCATGCGAAATCTATATGTTTAGCTACCCAGGGTCTGGTGTCACAATTCACGGACTACAATGATTAACTATAAATGGTTGGCTGAAATGAAGAAGTACAACTATTTGTAAACAAAATAAAATAGTAGATGAATATATAGGAGGGGACTCCAGGAATCTGCAGACATCGGCAAATCCACCTCGGGTCTCCTACGCAATGCCAACTATGATCTCAGAGTTAGCTCAGGCCGATATCTAGATCTGCATAGAAAGTGTAGAGTGAAACATTAGTACAACTAACCTCATGTACTGGTAAGTATCGAGCCTAACCTTGGTGAAGTAGTGACGAGGCAAGGACAAGACACCCAGATATAATCGGAACAATAAAATCATATTAGAGGCAACAACAGTAAATAAGGAAACAAAGCAGAAATAATGGGAAGGGACATACAGTGGGGGGATCACAATATAAAGAGTGAAAAATGATGAAAAGACATAATTAAACGAAAGTCCCCAAATGAATAAAGCAATTAAAGAAGCAAGGAATGACTGCACGGCATCACCCTTCGTGCATTAAACCTCTCATAATATACAAGACATCACCCTTCGTGCTTTATCACTCATTAATCATGGCACGGAATCACCCTTCATGCATTAACACTAACACATCATGGCACGACATCACCCTTCGTGCTTTACACTCTTCCTCACAATATAAATAATGCATGCATGACATCACCCATCATGCTTTACACTCCTCCTCACAAATTACAGAAATCAAAAAAACAAGATAGACGGGAGTATCACATGAAAACAGTGTCTTATCCATAATTAATACCACAATATAAACCTCAACCTTTAATCAATATTCGAAAATTACCAAATCTCAATAAAATCATATATAAGTCACCAAATATTTCAGATAACAAGCTAATGCATGCATAATAGATTTTGAGGCCGCAAAATGAATAAGAATAGAATTTCACTCGCATGCTATGACTCGACAACAATGCATAGATGCTCGTCGCCTCACCTATACCTCGTATTTAACAACCAAACATGTAGCAAGTAAACACATAATATCTATTCCCTCAAGCCAAAGTTAGACACGACACTTACCTCTATTTGCAGGCAACTCACTGCTCAAGCACCGCTTTTTCCTTATAATTCACCTCCAACCCACTTGTATCCAGTCACAAATAGTTTAATACCATCATTTATCGCTAGAGGAATCAACTTTAACGAATAATTACTAATTTTAAAAAATTTCCCAAAAATGTTAAAATCTTACCACGGGCCCGCTTGGTCAAAACTCGAGGTTCTGACAAAAATCCATTTATCAATTCACCCCCGAGCCTGAATATATAATTAGTCCCGGAATTCGACCCCAAATCGAGGTCTTAATTCCCAATTTTACAAAATCTCCAATTCTCCTTTCCTAATTTCTACCCTTAAAGAATAAGATTTAGGACTATAAATCTATTAAATGATGATGAAAATCGAAGAAAACAAGTTAAAAGGTTCAAACCTATGATTGGGTGTCGAAATCCCTCTTCCAAAATCGTCCTAGGTCGAGTTCTATGGTTGAAAAATGAAATTTGGGACTAAGTCTCGTTTTTGGATTCTATTTAAAGCATTGGACAGGCCTTCATCACGTTAGCGTGAGGCCTGCCGCGATAGCGATGCACAACGACCTAAGGCCTTCGCAGTCGCGAGTATTTCTACGCGTTTATATATTTCAACCGAGGGTCCGAACCACGTCATATAATCTCCGTTTCTCACAAGATTTCACATACATGGTCTAGATATTATAACGGACCTATATGGGGCTCCAAAATACGGGCCCGATATCATCAAAATCAAGCATAAATCACATACTTTAAAACCATAAATTTTTCTGAAATTCAATTTTAGTCAAAATTGATTTCTCGGGCTATGGACCTCGAAATTCTATTCCGGGAATACGCCCAGATCCCATATTTTATTACGGACCCACCAGGACCGTTGGAACACAGGTCGGGTTCGTTTGCTCAAAATGTTGACCAAATCAACTAAAATTGTTTTTAAATTTCAAAATATTATTATTTCTTCTGTTTTTCACCTAATTTCATTCCGAAATTACGCCCGGACTGTGCATGCAAATCGAGAAGGAAAATTATATGGTTTTTAAAGCTGATAAGCGTGGAATAATGTCCTAAAACAGAAGATAACCCCTTGGGTCATCACAATATCCACCATTAAAACAAACGTTCGTCCTCGAACGGACATAGAAAAGTACCTGAACTGGCGAACAAGTAGGGATATCTATTACGTATGTCCGGCTCGGACTCCCAGATAGCTGTCTCAACATGCTAACCTTTCCGCTGCACTCGAGCTGAAGGATAACTCTTCGACCTCATCTGTCGAACTTGCCGGTCTAGAATGGCTACAGGCTCCTCCTCATAAGTCAAATCCTTGTCCAGCTGGACAGAGCTGAAATCTTACACGTGGGACGGGTCACTATGATACTTCGGAGAATGGACACATGGAATACTGGATGGACTGATGATAACCCTGGAGGCAATGCAAGTCTATAAGCCACCTCTCCCACTCTATGAAGAATCTCAAATGGCCCGATATATCGAGGGCTCAACTAGCCCTTCTTCCCAAACCTCATGACACCCTTCATGGGCGATACCCGATACAGTACTCTCTCCTCGACCATGAATGCCGCATCACGAACTGTATGGTCGACATAACTCTTTTTCCTAGACTGAGCTGAAAGAAGGCGATCATGAATAATCCTGACCTTTTCCAAGGCCTCATGCACTAAATCTGTACCCAACAACTAAGCCTCTCCCGACTCAAACCATCCAACTGGCGACCTGCACCGTCTACCATATAATGCCTCATAGGGGACCATCTGAATGCTAAACAGGTAGGTATTATTTTAGGCGAACTATGCGAGTGTCAAGAACTGATCCCACGATCCTCTAAAGTCTATGACATAAGCACGGAGCATATCCTCCAAGATCTGAATAGTACACTCGGACTTCCCGTCCGTTTGAGGATGGAATGATGTGCTCAACTCAACCCGCGTAACCAACTCACGTTGTACTGCCCACCATAAATGCGAGGTGAACTGCGTACCTTGATTAGAAATGATAGACACGGGCACACCGTGAAGACGGACGATCTCCCGAATATAAATCTCTGCTAACTGCTCCGAGGAATAGGAAACTGCCACAGGAATGAAGTGTGTTGACTTAGTCCAACAAAAAAGTCCATAGTGATACGCTCCCACTTCCACTCAGGAATCTCCATCTGCTGAAGCAAACTACCGGGCCTCTGATGCTAATATTTCACCTGTGGACAATTCAAGCACCGAGCCACATAAGCAACTATATCTTTCTTCATCCTCCTCCACCAATAATGTTGTCGCAGGTCCTGGTATATCTTGGCAGCGCCCGAGTGAATAGAATAGCGAGAACTGTGAGCTTTCTCAAGGATCAACTCATGAAGCCCATCCTCAAAACACCGTCATCTCCAACTGTAACCTGCTTGGCACCACCGTGCCAAAATGTGTCCCTAAGGACCATCAAGTGAGGGTCATCATACTGCTAATCTTTGACATGCTAAAACAAGGAAGACCGAGTGAATGTACATGCTAGAACACTGTTGGGCTCTAAAATATCCAACCTCACAAACTGATTGGCCAAAGTCTGGATGTCTGAAGCTAGTGGCCTATCACAGACTGGAATGAAGGCAAGGCTGCTCATACTCACTGCCTTCCTACTCAATGCATTGACCACCATATTGGCCTTTTCCGAATGATACAATATAGTGACATCATAGTCTTTCAATAGTTCTAACTATCTTCTCTTCCTCAAATTGAGATCTTTTTGCTTATACACATACTGAAGGTTGCGATGATCTGTGAAAACCTGAAAACCTCACACCGCACTCCATAAATATAGTGCCTCCATGTCACGACCCAAACCGATGGGTCGCGATGGGTACCCGGTACCTTACTCAATCGCGTACCAACATAACTTATCTTTTCATATCATACTGTCATAGATAATTGAGCCGGAGAGGCTGCCGTGAAATAGGTAGAATACTACATGTAGTACCAACTTATACATAGGACATATGATCCTCTACGAACAAAATAACCACCCGTATATTGAACATAGGCCGACAAGGCAAATAAATCTTTTATGTATATGACATCTGTCTACAAGCCTCTAAGATACATAATTGTCATAAAGGCCGGGACAGAGCCCTGCCATACTAAATAATACACATCTAAATTATATTGACCAAACAAGCAACTACGGAGCAAATAGAGTGCACCAACATCTTCCGCTGAACGGATCGCCTACTTGGAGAACTCTCGACCTGTCTATCGGAACCTGCGGGCATGCAACGCAGCGTCCCCGAAAAAAAGGGACGTCAGTATGAATAATGTATAGAGTATGTAAGGCACATAAATAAGTACATAACAGACATGGAAGATATATAGAATAAATTACTCAACCTGTAAGTCTTGACAACTCTGTAATTTATGAAATAATTATAGTGTCATGCATATGCCTATGAATGTCATGTCGTGCATAGATACATGTTTCACAACATCATCTGGCTTCTGAGGGCATCCCATCATATCATCTCGGCCACTGTGGGCAAAATCATCAATGTATACCAACTGATCAGGCGGTGATGCGTATATAATGCCGTAAACTTTTTTTATGTCCCATATACATATATATACATATATATATATATATATATATACGCGTATATAACACCATCTAGTCATGGGTCAATGTGCATGTACAAACGAATACAATACATGAGAAATACGCCAATAAAATCTTTTTTTCTTTAGGAACAAGATTTGAGTGAGGTGACATAATAAATGTTAAGATAGTTGAAACAATAAAATTTAGTTTGGTGTTTGATATACAATCAAGTTACAGTATATACTCAAAGGGAAAGTGTAGCATATTCTCTTTAAAAGATATTTGAAAGAGAAGAAAGAATAAAGAACACGTTGACCCATACCTCATGCATGTTAAAAAGATTTAAGAACGTATATTAATAATATAGATGAATGATAAAGTGAGCATGAAGAAGCAAAAGTCTATTTCTATCTTATGAGACGGTGACAAGGGCACAATTGTTTAAGGAACAAACTAAAGATGTAACTGATATAGGAATGTAATAATTATGAGACTCAGGTGGGGTACTCATTTATGGAAGTGGTATATTTTATCGTTTCGTTTGAATCATATGGATCATGCCAAAAGGAAAGAAGGGATAGCCTTATCATACTTGAACAAATTCTTATAGCAATCTCTCTAACCCACGTCTTTTGCGAAGAATACGTAACACCAATCGAAAGATCATCCCAGCACGTCACTCTTATTTTTTTGCTGGCTTTACTTAAGCTCGATACCAAAAGAGAAAGTTTCAACTTCTGTTGCTGGTCTTATGGGTGGAATATCATCAAAATCAGGTACAAAAGATGAAACCTCCACCGCGGACGGCACGTGGGTGGGTGTGGTGGTACCTGGTGGCGTTCTGGTAGTAGGAAAATCAGATGGAAGTTTTTTCATGTTGGCCAGGCATATTTTGAGACTTTGGCTCTGCCTCCTGGCTCATTGTTCTAAGACAAAGTGTATTATTCAAAGTTAGAACAAGGGATGCAGATTTGGTGTTGGCTATAGGAATGATTCTTTTCATTAACGAGTACTTGGACAAAATTGTTGAAACTCTCATCATTTTAAATTATTCATTTGTGTTTGTTAAAAATGAAAATGTCTTGTCATTGGCATGTTAGGTTGCCACCAAATAAAAATGACTCATGAAATCATGACTAAGAGTCGCTACAAATTCCCCCAATTGCTGCCACGTTTTTTGTCACTTAAACTTATCCAAATTTTATCCACCAATTTCTTTAGTTACATGGTTAAATATTCCACCAAAAATTCACAATTAACCAAATATCCACATAATTAAAAATTATCTTAAGTTACTTAAAATACTATTCACTTTTAACATACTTTGTACACCTTACTATCATGGTCATTCAGTACCTTGCATGACACTAGTCCATAAATACCGGGTATTATAGCTCGGACCATATTTTACCCCAAATTGTTAAACCTCGACGAAACTCATTTTCTTTGACTTGCTTCCCCTCTTACCTTCACAAATTTATTCATCACTTGTTTAAAACAACATAATTCTTATAATCTCAAAATAATCATGTTCTCGAACTTACGTCGATTAACTCACGACGAAACTTTAACATACAAACATGCGGAATGTAATATCTCATTCCATCAATTTATTTATGGAATACTTTAACGTACGAAAACATGGGGTGTAACATCATTCCTCCCTTTGTAACATTCATCCTCCAATGTTGACTGATGCATTTATCATTCTCATAACTCATAGCTATTGCGAATACTTTAATATTCTCCTTTCCATTTAGACAATTGTTCTTTGAATAAATCCAAAGGCCATGGAATTCTCCCCTCTAAGGCTCTTTCTCACACCACGAGTTGTAGTCGAAATGCTTCTAAGCTTGTAGTTGTTTCTACCTTCTATCATGCAGCATGTACGACTCTATCTTTATATGTGCGCCTATGCGACACTTCACTCATCTTTCCTCCAACTCTTAGCCAGTCTCTAGGCCTCACTTTGTGAACATATACAAAATTATGTCAAGCTGTCCCTCTGAGCGTCATTAGCTTTACTACATCTGACTAGGCCATACTATACCATAATTCTATTTCGATTTATTGTTACTGAGGTCTGCGGCCAAACTCCAGGTTACTCTTTTTTTTTAACCTATATGCATAAATCTAAGTCTTTTAACGCTTCTTCATTAATGTTCATCTTAAGAATGTTGATTTAATATCATCTCGTACTTCGTATCTTTTATCCCATCCATTATTAATTCACCTCAATGTTGATCTACAATCTTCCATTTTATATCGCCACTAGGGATTACGTTACATCATGGAACATTTGAAGTGATTTTCATGAACCACCTGGGGGCGATACTGTACTTCCATAACCATATTTCATATCATAGTCATCCCAATGCGATTCTCCTCGTTTGGTTGTTCTAATCATGTATAATTCATGAAATCATTACTCAATCGAAGGCCGAAACGTGATCCTTTATTTATCACAATTAAACCCTTATTTTACTATCAGGATAACATTTCATTTCTTCACTTTTAACATACTTTGTACACCTTACTATCATGGTCATGTAGTACCTTGTATGGAACTAGTCAATAAATATCGGGTATTATAGCCCGGACAGTATTTTACCCCAAATTGTCAAACCTAGACGAAACTCTTTTTTTTTTTACTTCCTTCCCCTCTTACCTTCACGAATTTATTCATAACTTGTTTGAAATAGCATAATTCTTATAATCTCAAAAAAAACTTACGAAGAAACATTAACATACGAACATGCATGATGTAATATCTCATTCCATCAATTTATTTATGTCATACTTTAACGTACGAAAACATGGGGTGTAACGCTCTAAATCTTCAACATGTGAACAATGGCTGCCAACTCTAAGCCATGGATAGGGTAATTATTCTCATGAAACTTCAACTGACGAGACGCATATGCTATCAACCTGCCATCCTGCATCAACACTACTCCGAGCCCAACACAAGAGGTATCACAATAAATCGTGTAAGATCCTGAACCTGATGGTAATACAAATATCGGTGTTGTCGTCAAGGCTGTCTTGAGCTTCTGAAAGCTCACCTCACACTCATCCGACCATTTGAATGGGGCACCCTTCTAGGTCAACCTGGTCACCGGGGCTGCTATAGATGAAAACCCCTCCACAAACCGATTGTTGTAACCCGCCATACCCAAGAAGCTCCTGATCTCTGTAGTTGAAGTTGGTATAGGACAGTTCTTAACTGCCTCAATCTTCTTAGGATCCACCTGAATACCCTCTACTGATACGAGTTGACCCAAGAAAGCAACTGAATCCAACAGAAACTCGCACTTCAAAAATTTACCGTACAACTGACTGTCCCTCAAAGTGTTGAGCACTATCTGAATGTGCTGCCCATGCTCCTCCTGACTGCGGGAGTATATCAAGATGTCATAAATAAACACAATCACAAAAGAATCCAGGTAAGGCTTGAACACTCGGTTCATAAAGTCCATAAATGATGCTGGGGCATTAGTCAACCCATAGGACATCACCAAAAATTCATAGTGCTCATATCGCGTCGGAAAAGTTGTCTTAGGGACATCGGACGCCCTAATCCTCAACTTATGGTAGCCCGATCTCAAATCAATCTTTGAAAACACCCCGGCACCCTGAAGATTATCAAACAAATCATTAATCCTTGGCAATGGATACTTGTTCTTGATAATGATTTTGTTTAACTGCCGATAGTCTATACACATCCTCGTAGATCCATCTTTCTTCTTCAAGAAAAAAACCGGCGCCATCCAGTATTAGTGGGGCCATCCAGTAGGACATAATAAAAATGGACTGAGTGCCCGGAGCGACATCAATGTATAAGACAATATCCCTATCGGATGGCATCCCCGACAGGTCTATTGGTTTATGTAATTCAACTTCATTGATTTGTGTAGTTCAACTTCCGTTTTACCACACAATTCCAATGATGAAAAATGCTTGGAATGTGCCTCCAAACCTCCAACTTCCAAATGTTTCCGGATTTTGACATCCTCTTTCTCCCCCGGAATAGAGTCATTTTCAACCAAATTCTTAATCACCCCGGTTGACTCTAATTTCATATTTTTCTCGGCATTACTAACACTTATGGAGTCCGTTGGCGGATGTTTAGGACTTGATTTCTCAAAGTAAAGCTCACTCTCACCCTCGAAATTGGACTCTTCTCGGCTTTCATCCACACATTCAACTTGAGAGGCATGATGAGCCTCCGTCAATGATTGTATTCGATCCTCCAACGTGCGGATGTGCTCGTAATTTTGAGTCACTTCATGTTTCAAGCCCTCGAGTGCAAAGTTGTGCTTTTCCTCATTTTCAGGAATGACCTCCAACATGATCATTATCCTCTCATTTTGAGCATTTGATAGTTCTTCTTGGTTTTGTTCAAGTACCAAGGAAGAATTTTCAACTTAAACTTCCGAGGAAGGTTCTTGGCTATCACTCACCTCCACGGCTTTTTGAATCCTTGAAGCTTCAATCATTTCATCCATTTGTGAGTGCAACCTTTCAAGTGCCAATTCATTTTGGAGACTATTCTCCAAAAGCTCTTCCAAGGAATGTTTTTCATGGTTTCCTTCTTCAAGTAAGCATTCCAACATGAGCTTGAACTCTCAATTTCTATCATGCTCAATTTCCTCCACTTCTTCACCCCTAAAATTTTTATCACAAGAAGTAGAATCATCATAGAGGGGGCTTGGGTGAGGGACGGACAAATATACACAATCATACCAATGACCATTTTGACAACCACATCTATTACAAATACTCCACTCATGGGTTTGAGATTGTGCGCACAATCCATCCCCGGGAGAATTCAAACAATCTTACCACGAGTGTGGTCCTCCACAATAAGGACAAGGGTCATCAAAGTATGAAAAACTACCATCCGATCAATTTTCGTTATATGATGCCATTTTTTTAATCAAAAATTAAGAAAATAAGCAAGAAAAATAATTACACAAATATTCACAAGTTTGGATCAAAGCACTTATGCTTATTTCTCAAACAACCTAAATTACACCAATTGTTCCCCGGCAACGGCGCCAAAATTTGATACGCCCAAATTACACCTTAAAATAATGTAAGCGGTAGATTGTAAAATATAACAAGCCAACTAGGTTGGGGTCGAACCCCACAGAGAACAATATGGAGGCGATTAGAAATGTAAGAGAATTATCACTTATCGCGCAATGCCAAACAAATAGTTTTGATTTGAAAATGTTTATAACTAAATGCGAAAATATAAATAACCTAGAAAGAAAGTAAAATGATCAATGGCAACAACTATGAATGCATCAGGAATTACACTCAAGTAACGATCCAATGAATTTCACAATTTTATAAATATGAGCTAGTTTATGCTAATTAGCCACGAATAATAATTCTTAATTAGCTTTTTCCAAAGACTAATAAGACTTCCTAATTGAATTATTCCTAACCCAATTGAGAGATTATACACACCCGGATATGGCTACAAGTAGTTCAATCCTATCCCTAGGTAGAATCTATGAAATGAGGGTTAAAGCCTCAAGTTCTTGTTAATTAATCTTTTCCAACCCTAAATTATCTTTTCCAAAATTAATTTGGAGATAATGGGCGAGTCCTAGGGTTAGATAATCCCTTTGGAAACATTAAAGAACAACAATAATTAAAGTAACAATAACTCACTTCATAAATATATAAAAATCATTCAATAAATGAGCACAACAAGGTATTTAATCCACACTTTAAATATGAATATTCCCATAAACAAGATTCAAGTATTGGAACCAAATACTACACACTTAAATATTCAATGCAAATCAATGAAATGAAGAAACAAACATAAATGGCCAAGAAATCCTTAACCACAAGGTTGAAATCTTCAAATCCCAAGTGTGTGTGCAAACCCTAGCTTCCACAAATGATTTTTAACTTTTTCTCTACCAAAAAATATATTTTACAATGCCCAAGATATGCCAAAATATTCCAGAAAATATCTGCCAAGTCGTTATAAAAATTGTTTTGGGACAAAAATATGAAATGTCAAAACTGCCCAGTTTTCGCACAGATTTAATTCTTCGAGATCACGGAACTATTATTGCAATCGCGTAGGCTCGGGTTCTATACCTCTGCGATCGCGTGAAAACCATTACGACCGCGTAGAGTCAGGTCCCTATCTTCTACGATCGCAGACACAACCTTGTGGTCGCGTAGAACACTTCAGGGCTGGTGACCAATTCCTTATTCGCGATCGCATAAACATCACTGGGGTCGCGTTTATCATTTTCACTGACTTCTGCGATCACGAACCAAACCTTACGATCGCGAAGAGCATCTGGCTTCAGTATTTTTTCTTCATTTTTTCCCATTGTGACTTGATTTCTTCCATTTCTTCTCCAAATCACATGACACCTGCAAATTTCCAATAAACCTCAGAAAATGTCATAGATTCCTACGAAAATTATACCAAAGTTTAAATATTGAGAGAAGATAAGTTGGTAAAATAGCAACTCATCAGTCACCACAAGTATAGAATGGGAGACATAACAAGCCTATAAGCCATCTCCCCAACCCTCTCAAGCACCTCAAATGGCCCAATGAACCTAGGACTTAGTTTCCCCCTCTTCCCGAATCTCATAAAACCCTTCATGGGCGACACCTTCAGCAACACCTTATCCCAAACTATGAAAGACACGTCTCGGACATTCCGGTCCGCATAACTCTTCTTCCTAGACTGCGCCGTGCGAAGCCGCTCCTGAATCAACTTCTCATTACCCAATGCGTCCGGAACAAAGTTTTTGCCCAATAGCCTAGCATCTCCTGGCTCAAACCAACCAACCATAGATCCGCACCTCCTACCATATAAAGCCTCATACGGAGCCATCTGGATACTCGACTGATAGCTATTATTATACGCAAACTCCGCTAGTGGAAGAAACTGGTCCCATGAACCACCAAAGTCAATTACATAAGCACGCAACATATCTTCCAAAATCTGAATGGTGCCCGTGGGTTTGAGGGTGAAACACTGTGCTCAACTCCACCTGAGTACCCAACTCTCTCTGTACGTCTCTCCAATACTGAGACGTGAACTAAGTGCCTCTGTCATGCAATCGGACAATCTCCCTGATATAAATCTCAGCTAACCTCTCCGAAGAATATGTAGTACCAACAGGAATGAAGTGCGCGGACTTGGTCAACCGATCCACAATAACCCATATAGCACAAACCTCCTCGAAGTATATGGGAGTCCAACTACGAAGTCCATGGTGATCCGCTCCCACTTCTGAAGCAATCCACCTGGTCTCTGGTGTGCATACTTGACCTGCTGACAGTTGAGACACCGAGCCACAAACTCCACAATATCCTTCTTCATCCTCCTCCACCAATAATGCTGCCTCAAATACTGATTCATCTTCGCGGCACCCGGATGGATGGAATACCGCGAACTACGAGCCTCTACTAGAATCAAATCTCGAAGCCCATCTATATTGGGCACACAAATCTGGACCTGCATCCTCATGACCCTATCATCACCAATAACCACATACCTGGCATCACCGCGGCGGACACTGTCCTGAAGAACAAGAAAATGTGGATCATCATACTAGCGTGCTCTAATAGATCTAATAGTCCTGGAGGATATGCAAGCCAACTCCCACGGGGGATCTGATAGATCCAATCTCTACAACTGACCTGATAAGGCCTAAATATCAAGGGCTAATGAGCGTTCTACTACTAGAAGGTAGGCTAGACTCCCCAAACTGTCTGCTCTGCGACTCAGGGCATCAACCACTACATTGGCCTTCCCCTGATGATATAAGATAGTGAGGTCATAATCCTTGAGAAGCTCTAACCATCTTCTCTGACGCAAATTCAAGTCCTTCTGCCTCAGCAAATTCTGCAAACTACGATGATCAGTGAAAATCTCACACTGCACTCCATACAAATAATGCTGCCAGATCTTCAAGGCATGAACAATGGCATCTAACTCAAGATCTTGCACTGGATAAATCTTTTCGTGTACCTTCAAATTTCTAGACGCGTAGGCAATCACCCTACCGTCCTGCATCAATACCGCTCCCAAACCAACTCTAGCAGCATCACAATAGACTGTGTAAGAACACGAACCAGCAGGCAAAACTAGTACCGGAGATGTAGTCAATGCTGACTTGAGCTTCTGAAAACACTCCTCACACTAATCAGACCATCTGAATGGAGCACCCTTCTGGGTCAATCTGGTCAAAGGCGAAGCAATAGAAGAGAATCCCTCCACAATGCGACGGTAATATCCCGCCAAACCAAGGAAACTCATAATCTCTATAGTTGAGGACGGTCTGGGCCAACTCTGCACCGCCTCTATTTTCTTCAGATCAACCTGAATACCCTCACTAGACACCATGTGCCCCAAGAAATCTACCGAACCAAGCCAAAACTCACACTTGGAGAATTTCGCATAAAGCTTCTCCTCTCTCAACCTCTGTAACATAACTCTCAAATGCTTAGCATGCTCTTCCTGGCTACGAGAATAAACCAGGATGTCGTCAATGAACTCAATGACGAAGGAATCAAGGTAAGGCTGAAACACGTTGTTCATCAATTGCATCAACGCAGCTGGGGCATTGGTCAGCCCAAATGACATAACCAAGAACTTATAATGACCATATCTGGTCCTGAAAGCAGTCTTCAGAGTATCGGAATCTCGAATCTTCAACTGATGATACCCATATCTCAAGTCAATCTAGGAAAATACTCTGGCACCCTGAAGCTGGTCAAAAAAATCATCATGCGGGTCAAGGGATACCAGTTCTTCACCGTAACCATGTTCAGCTGCCGATAATCGATACACATACGCATGGATCCATCCTTTTTCTTCACGAACAACACTGGTGCACCCCCAAGGTGACACACTAGGCCGAATGAACCCCTTATCCAGGAGTTTTTGAAGTTGCTCCTTCAATTCCTTTAGTTCCGCCAGTGCCATACGATAAGTCGGAATAGAAATAGGTTGGGAGCCTGATACAAAGTCAATACCAAAATCAATATCCCTGTCAGATGGCATGCGTGGCAGGTCTGCAGGAAACACATCTGGAAAGTCACGGACCACAGGAATTGAATCAATAGCGGGAGTCTCACTACTGACATCCGTTACAAAGTCCAAATAAGATAAACATCCTTTTTCAACCGTTCGCTGAGCATTCAGGTAGGAAATCACCATGGTAGGCATATACTCAGAAGAACCTCTCCACTCAACCCTCGGAAACCCCGGCATAGCTAAGGTCACGGTCTTAGTGTGACAATCAAGATCAGCATGGCACGGAGATAACCAATCCATGCCCAATATCACGTCAAAATCAACCATGCTGAGTAACAGTTGGTCCACTCGGATCACGAGACCCCCAATAGATATCATGCACGACCGATACACACGGTCTATAACAACAGTATCGCCCACCGGAGTCGACACATGAACAGAGGTGACTAGAGACTCAAGGGGCACATCCAGAAAATGGGCAAAATATGAAGAAAAATAGGAATATGTAGAACTAGGGTCAAATAAAGCCAAGGAATCTCGGCAACAGACTGATACCATACCTACGATCACGGCATCTGAGCCTATAGCATCTGGCCTGGCTGGAAATGCATACGTGCGAGCCGGACCACCCCCTACTCGACCTCCCCCTCTAGGGCGGCCTCTGGCTGACTGACTACCACCCCTGGCTGCCTGGGCGGATGGGGAAGTGACTGGAGCTGAAGTCGAGGGCTAGCCCCTCTACTGAGAAGGTCCACCAGAACGGCGGGGATACTGCCTCCACACGTGATTGAACACTCCACACTCAAAACAACTCCCTGGAGCTGGAGGCGGGGACTGATAGAAACCCCTGGCACCCGAACGACCACTAAAGGACTCATGCATAGAAGAACCTTGAACTGGGGGTGCTCGAGCTACACTCTGAGCTGGTAGGGCACCAAATGAAGTACGGCCTGACTGAGAACCACGGGGACCATGCCCCGAAGATGCACCACTATATGCTAGGCGGCCTTATTGAGGAGGCATGAATGAACGGCCCTTACCCTGCTGAAACTGTCCCCTGAAGGGAGCACCATTAGAACTGCCCGAACCATGAGGCCTCTCTGACTCCCTCTACTCCTGCTCCTGGCGACGAACGGAATCAATGTCTCGAGTTATGTCAACAAGCTACTCGAATGAAGTACCCGATACTCTCTCCCTAGTCATAAATAGTCGAAGCTGATAAGAAAGACCATCTACAAACCTTCTCACCCTCTCCCTATCAGTAGGGACAATCTCAAAAGCATGCCTAGCTAACTCGGCAAACCTCATCTCGTACTAAGTAACTGATAACTCTCCTTGGCACAGCTGCTCAAATTTCCTGCGCTGCTCTTCTCTGTGGGACTGAGGGACATACTTCTCCAAAAAGATCATAGAGAACAACTGCCAGGTGAGAGGTGCTGAACCAACCGGCCTACGCCTCTCGAATGACTCCCACCAAGTAAAGGCAGCACCCGCAAACTAAAACGTAACAAATGAGACCCCACTGGTCTCCAATATACCTAAAGTTCGTAGTATCCTCTTACACTTATCTAGAAACCCCTGGGCATCCTCGCCCCCTGTACCGCTGAAAGTCGGAGGCTGAAGTCTGCAGAATTTCTCCAATCTGCGTTGCTCGTCCTCAGGCATAGCAGGGACCACATAATCCTGGACCGGAGCAACTGGCTGAGTCGGGGGCAACCCCCGGTGCCTGAATACCCTGTGCAGCCTGCCCAGGTGCCCGGGCAGCTGGAGTCTGATTGCCTGCCCCGGCCTGAGCTGTGGTGTAGAAGACATGGCGACTGCCTGACCCAAACTGGTGCATAGTGTCAATATCTGAGACAGGGTCTCCTGAAGACCCGGAATAACCATAGGCACTGCTGGTGTCTGAGCCTGTCCCGCTGGAACACCTTCGGCGGGAACTTGATCCTGATCGATAGGGGGATACTGTGGTACTGCCCTGGCTGCTACGCGGGCTGGCCCCCTACCTCTACCACAGCCTCGACCGCGGCCTCGACCTCTCGCTGGTTTAGCCGTTCACTGGTCACCGTGACCGCTATTGCGTGTCCTCACAATCTGTGAGAGAATGAAACAACGTAAGTTCATATTTCAAGAATCAATAGATGAGCACGAAAGAGTTCAAGAAAGATAGAAATGTTTCCTAAAAGTTCAACAGCCTCTCGAAGATAAGTACAGACATCTCCATATCGATCCACAAGACTCTACTAAACCTGCTCATGATCGTTGAGTCCTATGTAACCTAGGCTCTGATACCAAACTGTCATGACCCCAAAACCCAAACCGACCGCGATGGCGCCTATCGTGGAACTAGGCTAGCAATTAACCACATGTTTACAATTTCCTTCAAAATCCCAATCCAATTTCAAGCATTTCATAAAATATACATAGTTGCTAAATAATGTAGGTCTATAAACAGTGCCACCAACCCCAAAACCTGGAGTTAACCCGTCATGATCATCTAAGGAAAATAAGCCAAAGATATACTATTATAACATAAAACCTTCAAATAAATAGCTAGATACAACAAGAAGGGAAAACAGAGATGCTGCGCATGCTGAACAACTACCTCTATATCCCGCAATCCGGCTCTGCACGGAATGAATGGCTAATGCTCAGTATATGCACCTAAATCTATACACATGGGTGCAGGGAGTAATGTGAGTACGTCAACTAAGTAGTAATGAAACTAAATCAAGTCTAAGCGGCAAGTAAACACATAAAATCAATGTCATCAAATCACATTATACATAGCCTTACTTTCCAATAGTGTAAACATAGATATATAAAATCATCATGCCTTAAAACCAACCTCAGAAAAAGTCCTTTGAAAAATGTTTATTTTCAACAGCTCCAAACCGAAAGATTTAGTATGAAAATGAAATGAATCATATAGAGGCCCTCGGGCAAAACATATTTCATAAGTCCAGGGTGAAAGTAGTAAAATCGTAAGTAGCCCCTCGGATAAAACATATTTTATAATCAGCCACTCGGGCATGCCTCCCAGTCACTCATAATAAGTAACTCATAATCAGCCATACCTCCCAATCACTTGTCAATCGGCACTCTGTGCGATCACTGGGGGTGTGTGCAGACTCCGGAGGGGCTCCTTCAGCCCAAGCGCAAATATCAAGCCACCTTGTGGCGTATCATATCCTCACAATAAGTCCCTCGGCCTCACTCAGCAGAACCACTCAAAAAGACCCTCTGGAAAATCAGTAAAACAGGGTACTCGACCCAAAACATCATTTTTTTAAAGCTCGAAGTTGTGTAAATCAGGCTGAGTTTCGAAAATAGTAAGCACAATGTGGATGAGTGAAATCATCCATAAATAGTGAGGAAAACAACAGTAAAAAGCCCCCAAGTGGTCTAAAAAGATCGACACAAAGCCCCAAACACGGCTTATAGCCCAAATATTTCAACAATCTTAAGAACATAATTTATCATAAGGTTTTGAGTAAAACATGCAACTCATTAGTTGCCGCGGAGAGGACCTAGTCCAATCCAAAAATTAGTGCGCTCCACATACTCGTCCTCCGACATGTGCGCCATTCGAAAATCAGTGAGAAATATGTATCCAGGGTTTCATACCCTCATGACAAGATTTATAACCATTACTTACCTCTACCGGGCTATAACACTAGTCCGCTATGCTCTTGCTCCTCGAATTGGCTCTCGATTTCTCTGAATCTAGCAAAACCAGTTTAATATCATTAATATATACCAAAGGAACACAACCCAATCGAAAACTATCAAAGTATACAAGAATCTCGAAGTTCGGCCAAACCCGAGCCCCAGGCCCACATCTCAGAATTTGATAAAATTTACATCACTAAAATCCTCATTCCCTTACGAGTCTACCCATACCAAATTTACCAAAATCCTAACTCTATTGCCCACTCAAAACACCAAAACAATATTCAAACTTTTCCTCCAATTTTTCCCAAATTTTCTACTTTAATTCCTCAAATTGCATGGTGAAAATCAAGGCAAATTCATGAAATTGCACCAAAAATTATTGAATAACACTTACCACAAGAACCCCACTGAAAAGCTCATCCAAAATGTCCTTCCCCCGAGCTCTCTAATGGAAAAACAAGTTATGGCCATGAACCCCCGAAATAGAACTTAAAATCTGTCTGCCTACGCCTCTTTCTTCACTGCGATCGCGGAAGCTCCCACGCGATCGCGAAGAACAAATTTGCTGCCCCATCAAATTACACTACGCGATGGCAGACATCCACACACGATCACGATTCAGCAGGACATAAACCCACGTGATCGTAAACCACTCTACACAATCGCGAAGAACAACGACTCAGCCCACTCACGCACCCTTCAACTCTATGCGAACGCGAACAACACCACGCGATCGCAGTGCACAACAACCACACACTCATGCGATCGCGACCCCCACCATGCGATCGCATATACCAAAAGTCCTGCCATCCCCATCTAGGTCTACGAGATCGTAAACACCCTCCTGCGCTCGCGTAAAAGAAAACCAGAAACTCACACCAGCAAAAATCTGGCCAATTTTCAAGCCAAGAGTTGGTCCGTTAACAACCCGAAACACACCTGAGGCCCTCGGGACCTCAACCAAACATACCATCATATCCCATAACATCATTCAAAAGTATTCGAGCCTTCGAAACACCACACACAACGCAAAAACACCAAAATCACATCAAATTCAAGCCTATGAACTTTGGAACTTCAAAATTTTTCCAACTACGCCGAAACCAACCAAAACACCTCTGATTTACCTGAAATTTTGCACACATACCCAGAATGACATAACGGACCTGTTCCAACTTCTGGAATCCCATTCCGACCCCGATAGCCTATTTTTCACTGCCAATAAGAAATCGCCAAAAATGTACTTTCGCTAATTCAAGCCTAATCCTACACCGGACACCAAAACTTCATTCCGAACACACTTCTAAGTCCCAGATCACCTAACGAAGATATCCGAGCCATAAAAGCCGCATTTTGATGCCATTCACCAATAATTGAACTCTCAGTTGACTTTTTTAACTATTAGGCTACTTTAAGAGACTAGATGCCTCAATTCTTAACATGACCACTCCGGACCCAAACCAACTGACCCATCACAACAAAAACAGGCTAGCAATATATGACAAATGCAGAAGTAGGGGAAATGAGGTAAATCTGACGAAACGATCGGCCGGGTCGTTACAACAATTGGCTTTGGTTCAATTTCATTTCCCGAAAACTCTTTCATCATCTCCGATCAAAGAGGGGAAACTATTGACGGCCAATTTTGATCCTCCCTTTTTAAATTAATTTATTTATACTTAATAATTTACAATGAATATTTTGAAAATATTTTTTATCAATAAATACCTATTTTACAAACATAACTAAGTATTAGTTTTGAAATTAATAATTTAGTATTGGTATTATGTAATTACAAATATACTTGCTATCCTAAAGTTATTAAAGTGGCTTTTAGATACATCACATAGGCTTTATAACTATTTAACGAATTGCTCTTTAATTTTTAATTAATTAGATTACTATGTTAGTAATTCAAAATTAGTGTTATAATTAAAACAAAGTATTTTATAAACAATTAATTACAATAACAAGTAATGTATTTCATAATTATAATTTCTATTACATTTTATCTAAGAGAATTAAATTTAAATTAATTTCACAAAGGTTAATGTTTAAAGGACTACAATTGCAATTGTACTCCTAAACACAAATTGGCTATTTTATAAATAAAAAGTGGCCCAAAAACAAGCCCCGGTAATAACCCAGTCCAGGTCCACACTCATTTTCCACTTTGGCTATCTGTGACTTCCTCTCTAAACCAATTCGCGTACGGCATGTCGCCTACCCATAACTCTCACAAAAGAAGCACAGTGTATCAAAGTCATTCGTTTCTTAAATCAATGGCTCAAAATTTATCTCCGTTTTTCCTTTAATTTAAAAACACTTGCCCAGATATCTCATCTACACCGTCAAAACACTATAACCTGACGGCCACAAAAATTCCTCTTCAAAACCCCTTAAGTGCCCAAATTATCAGGGCCGTTGATCATAAGATCCAACGGCCCAGATCACTCCTACCCTTTTTAACCTTAGAGACGACCCAACCTTACTCCAAAATCCTAAACATTCATCTCCCAACCCTGTCGCCCCTACTTTCCCTTTCATATCTATTCTCTCAACTCCTATCGCCTAATCTGTCAAGAAAAACCTTGCAAAAATTTGTGCAAGATCTCAAATCACTCAGAAATTAATCCCTATTGTCTCATGCATCCGTGATTCCCACTGAACCGTTTCCTCTTTCACCGATCAAATTTGAAATCCCTAAATCCAAATCCTAAGACTCAAAGTTGAAACTTCAAGTCTCCAGATCTATTTGTACTCTGTTAAACTGAGGCATGCATGAGCACATCTCCAATCCATGATTATTCGAGGTCCAAAGGTAAAATGCAATGAACTCTTGACATTGGGGCTTTACTCAATGGTCCTTGCTTTCAATTTCCAATTTCCACTCAGGTAAACTCTCTTCATCATTGTTCCCTCTATCTCATTAGATTTTCCCCAAATTTTCTTGCATCACCACTACTATGTCACCCTTCACTACCAAAGTATGAATCTTAAAACCTAAGGCTCAACGGCTACTATAAATAGTTGTCTTAAATATTGTCACTAAGAACACACCACATGCACCTAACATTCTGATGAAATTAAGATACATTAGAGTATTGCTTAGGTTATTCGTTTGAAACTTCGAGTTTTACTCAACATCTGCTTCTCTCTTTCTTTCCCCTCTAAGTTTGTTACTGGTTGAAAGCTGAGTTTTTTGTCTCCTAACGGCTAACTTGAATACTTGTTTGGTTTGCTGCCCCTAAGGAGGTCAGTAAACCGTCAACCATCGTCTTCTTTGTTCGTTTAGAAGTTCTGATTGAAGATATAAATATGTGACCTTGCTAATATCTCTTAGAAGTTCTAGCTGCAGTTGTTAATCCACTATTCTGCTAGTAGTATTTAGAAGTTATAATGGCAGTTGTTAATGGTACCTCTATTATCACCTTTTAAAGAACTCAATTGATATTGTTAGCTTACACCTTTGTTAATAGTATTTAGAGGTTTTTGTGGAAATGTTAACTTTTATATCTGCTAGAAGTTGAGACTTAAGTTATTAAAGGAATGTGTCTATGTCCCGATCTTCATATGTTTAACCCATGCACTTAATTCATTCTTGAGGTGTAGGACCTAAGTGTTTGAGTTCCTAACAGTAACCTGATGATGCCTTTGTCTCTATGTGTGAAGTTGATTCTTTTAAGCATGTCTAGCATATCATTTACATTAAATCATATACTTTGCTAGATTGTAGTTACATCATGAGGATTGGTTGTCTCTTGATCCTATAAGTACTTTGCATTAAATGTTATGAAAGTGTACTGTTGAGCACACAGTTCTGTGGTATGGTTTCACTGTGATATTGAGATTTATATTAAAGTGCCTCATTGGCACATAAACCTCTAAGGAAGGATAAATTTGAGTAGTAAGGGGTATTTGGGAGTAGAGTTTAGTCTTTGGTTGAGCTACTCTCCCTAGAACAAGCACTGCCATGGGCCTTGAGACCCTTGGGATATTTGAAGTGTCAAGGGTCCAACGAGAGCTTTGGCCATGAACGGAGCTCTACCCTTAACCTCTAATTTATTGACCTACATTAGTCCCTTCAGGTTTAGTGTTTAATGACAACGAAAGGTTTCAATGTGAATCACTTTTCCATGTGTGACCCCCACATTAGTGTAATACCTATAGTTTAAATTATCATTGATTGTTATAATTTGTTTAGGCCCCTACTAGTTCATTTCAAGTCTACTTATATAAGTAGAGTAGCATATATAGTGATCTTCTTTTTTGTTTTGAACATGTATTATAATTGGGCATGTAGAGTTCCCAAAGAACTCAGGCCCAAGTCCTGTTTTTGCGCGTTTGAGAGGTTTGAAATCAGTCGCTGTCCTTTTTCTGCTATCCACTAGGCCTGCCTCTTTTACGCCCAAAACCAGAGTCCATCCTCTCCCTTTATTGCTTTACTTCTTTACTGCCTCACTACCTTTGATGTATTTTGTTTTCTTTATCTCTCACATATTTACAATAATTATCCTATTAGATTGAATGTTTTTCTTTAAGTCATTGAATCATGTAGACAATCTAGGCAAACCCTAAAACATATAGCATTAAAAGAAATATTAGACTTAGTAATACATATCCTTAATTCGCTAATCATAAACTTTTTATACTAATCTTTACTAATCATTTTATGAAGTCTTTTGGGAACAAAACAGATTTTGATAATCCTCTCTTTTCAAAAACCTGAAGTGGAACCTAAAACTGGTGTTTTAAACTGCTCTTATCCATAAAATTGAACAAATGTTGTCTTCCAGTTTAAAGGGATTCTAGCAAGTTATATGTTAACCTATTCCTTCACAATATTTTCACTATAGTTACACAAATAGCCATATTTAATCCCATCTCATTTTTTTTATGAACACAAACATTATGTCCAATACTTTAAACTCTTTCAATCATACATATATATAACATTATCTTCAAGAGCTTTTCAAAACCAGTGTATTTTAAAAACCACACACCCTCTTCTCAAGTACTAAGTCTTTGCAAATTGATAAATAGTATGTCGCCTCCTTAATACTAGTTTAAGCATAATACAAACAACTAACCATTTAACCTAGTCAAAGTCTTATGGGGCTACCTCAGGTAGATTTTAAGGGTGCCTAACAGTTTCCCCTTAGAAGAACAAGAACCATTATATAAAATCTCATAGATTAGTAGACCAATAAAGAACATGGCTTTAGTACTTAAATAGGTGCCCTAGTATACCTTTAAATATTAGATGGCGACTCTCTTTCATCAACAACAGAGAAACCACAAGTTGAATATTATTTTGACTAGTGTAATATAGGGTTAACCAATAAATAAATAGGTATTTTGCTTAAGTATAGTGCAGAATTTTATTCTTTTTGCATCGAGTTAGATAAGGCTTCGGGTGTATTTTCGTATGATAGCTTTTTGTTCCAGGCATAAATTATTCCGGAACCAACACTAGACTATGAGGGTTTCATAAGAGATGGCTCTCTCATGTTTACAATTCTCTTAAAGAGGACATCTCCTGTTCATTCCGGAACAAGCATTTGAAGTTTTCTTTTAACTTTCAAATGAAAAAATTAACTCATTATTTGGATAAGAAACAAGATAAAAACAAAAGGACTTTATTTTATTCCTTCCCTCTTTAAAATTACATAATCATTTAATTGCTAAAGAAAAGAAATCTTGTACAACTTGTTTCTACGGGGCTAGTTGTGCAGTCCCCGGTCCCGATGATACATTATTTTTCCCGGGTCTTCTAGTCCCTATTTTTGTGGCATCCTTGCTGTCGTATCCAATACTATCCCCCTTCCCCATTGTTAGAATGCATAGTATGAAAATTGGAATGTTGGAGGTCTTGTTTTCTTGGTTAAAATACTTGTGAACGGTTCGATAGTGTTTGGTTCGATGGTAAACTTTACTTCCCATTATGAACTTGCCATCGAGCAAAACACTATTTAACCATCCCGTAGTGGTCTATTATTTTAATGCCTTGTCATTTAATGGTCTTAACTTTCCTGATGATGTTTCCTTCGTAGTATGATTTTTGTTGCTGCCTCGTTAAAAACCTTTCCAGAAAAGCCTAATTTGGGACAAAAACTGGTCGAAGGAAAAAAAAGCGAAGCACATACTTTAAGTATAGGCAGAATCCATCAACAATAATACCTTTTGAGGAGAGTCATGTACCAATTTCTAGGCAATTTGACTCCATCTTGATTCTCCAACTCGTAAAATCCTTTACTAGTGATAGCTGAAACCTGGTAGGGGCCTTCCCACGACGGATCCAGCTTCCCAATGCTGATTTCCCAAGTGTCCTGAGTCACTTTTCTCAAAACCAAGCCTCCTACTTAAAAGTAGCGGATATTTTCCTCTGGTTATAGTATCCTTCCATCATTTTCTTTCGAGCGAACATCATCACATGTGCCAAGTCCCTCATTCATCGAGCAGTTCCAGCTTTACCAGCAATGACTCATTATTTACTTCTCCATCTTTTCAGTATAACTGTAAGGTTGGTTGTCCTACTTCCACCGGGATCAGAGCTTCTACATCTTATATCAGAGAGAGAGTTCTCTCTCCCGCACTTGATTATGCCGTCAACAGGTACGCCCATAGCACACCAGTAACTCTTCGAGCCACTTGCCTTTAGACGATTCTAACCTCTTTTTGAGATTTTGAATAATCAACTTATTGGTCAATTCCGCCTACCCATTAGCGCTCGGATGATATGGTGAGGATGTAAACCTTTTGATTTTGAGGTCTTCAAGAAACTTTGTGACTTTGGAGCCTATAAAATGTGGTTCATTATCACTGGCAATCTCCTTCGGTATTCTGAACTGGCAAATTATGTATTCCAATAAGAAGCCAATAATTCGCGCTCACTGTCAAAAGAACCAATTTTCCCTTTGTTGGGTGTCGTGATGGAACCTAGTCTTAGGGACTAGGTGAGCCTAACATTAACTAAATAAAAACAATATTTAAACTAACATATGACAAATACAAAATAGAAATCTCTTTAAAATTTTACAATCCCAAAATCGGTGGTACAAGTCATAAGCTCTACAGAGTTTTCTAGAAAATTTCCAAATACAAATGTTTCGAAATGTAAATATAAAATCAGATGGTGACTCCAAGCTTGCAAACGCAACAACGGGTTTACCTTGATTCTCCACCGCAAGATCTGTACAGCTAGCTAACGATCGACTGAATCCACAATACCTGGATCTGCACAAAATGTGCAGGAGTGTGGTATGAGTAAACCACAACGGTACCCAGCAAGTATGAAAACTAACCTCCGTGTAATACTGACGAGGAACAGTCAAGACACCGACTGGACTAAATAACCTAAAAAAGTATAAGTGGATAACTACACAGTACAACAAAACTACACATAATGTAAAATAATATATTAAGTGCAATAAGAAAAGGATTGCAACAACTAATAGCGGAACACCATAATAATGACACAGTAAAATGAACGGAGCACAATTTGGATCTAGTGATCACATATAAAGGAAAAGAAAGTAGAAATTCAACAAAATGACTGCTTTCACACCAGGTTTTATCAAATAACCTCCACGAGGTACGAAACCTCATAATATCCACATTTTCAAAGGTGTCAATTCTGTGTAACACCCCGTAAATTTGGCTTAGGTATGAATGTGTTAAATGAGTAGTAATGTTACATTTTTTGACATGTGAAGTTCTATTGGTATGTGTATGGGTGGAAATAGCTATTTTAGAATCAAGGAAAAGAGTGAGGTGCAGAAAATTCGATAAAATATATTAAGTTTACAAGAGGTCTATCTTTCAGCAAGAGTTAGTGAAAACATGTAACGAATTTGGGAAAACTCAAAACACAAAAGTTGTAGTCGTTTGAAATATATTTCCAACGATATATTGTGGAGCCCAAACGGTTCTCTGTGAAAAAGGTTATGCGCATTTTATAGAGGAGTGCACAATATGCACGCTCAGGTGCGCGCTCGGAGGGTCACGTGCGCGGCCGTGCACTTGTGGCAGTGCTACTACCATTTTGCATGGTCAGGTGCGCATTCAGGCTTTCAGGTGGACGGGGCACATCTAGGGGGTCATTTTAAAGCTCTACTTCGTCCCGCACACCCCCAAAACACAAAAACTTGCTCTATAAAGGGGAGCTCTCAAAAACCTAACTTCTTAAAGGTCCCTCAACCATCCAAGGTAAGTTCTAATGGGGATTCTAAGTTAATTTCAATTTCCATCATTTTATTAACATGTTTAAACCTCCATACCATAAGATATTCGATTGGGGCATCATTGTTGAGAGAAGAAACCCTAGAACTCGAATTCAAGGTGATTGAACTTCAAAAAGGTAATGTCTTCACCCTCTAATTGATTCTATCATTGGAATAATGATTATAAACTCTAGTTCATGAGATATTAGTTAATGGGTTTGATAGAAAAACATGAACAGTTATAGGTTTGGGTTGTTGATTATTGATTATTGGTTAAGGGTGTTGTATTCCTTATGGGTGATGAAGAATGATGTTGATTATAACCATTTGAGACTTTAAAATTTATCTAGGTGCAAGAGGATATGTTATTGGATGTAGAAACACCATTAATAAGGATTATGAAGCTTTGTTCTCACCAAGTGTTTAATAAAATGCTTAAGTGACCAAAATATGAGTATCATAGCTAATATGGAATCTCATTGACTTGTATTGCTATAGATTAAAGTTGAAAGGGTTGACAAACATTGTATTACGCTTGAGAGCGGGAAGTTAAGGTATGTAAGGCTAACTCTTTATGTTTTGGAATGTCTATGATTCTCCCTACGTTCCATTCATTATGACTATTACTAGTTTACTTAGAAAGTAATTATGCTTTAGTCCCATGAATAGTCGTAGAACTTCTATTCTCTCGATGACAGTTTCATAATCGTTCAATATTCTATGAGTTTCAGTTATGACAAGTCAACTTGTATGAATAAACATCTCAGTCTAGTCCTATTGAGTATTTCACTATCATGTAACTCAATATGGTTCAATATTTCTTTATCATGTATTACAGTATGATTTTCAGTTCCTGATTCTAAATTCATGAATGTTGAACACCTGTATTGAGGCCTCAGACCGCAGTTTATGGTTTATGCCTTTTGGGGCCTGAGGCCGCAATTATGTATACGTATACTTAGTCCTGAGGCTGCAGTTTGTTCACATATGTATATGGGCTTGAGGCCGTAGTCTATTTATTCAGATAAATAGTTGGTTTATCTTTCGGAAGAGGGAGTATTCATAACCTCACTTCCTATTTTTAGTCCAGTTATCCTTCAGTTGTTTTACATACCAGGCAATTCAAATGTATTAACGTCCTTTTTTTCCTGTGGCCTACATCTCGGGATGCAGTTAACAATTTACAGGTTGATAATTCTACTTGCTAGGACATCTCGTATCAGCTATTGGTGAGCCCCAGTCTTTCGGGGCATTATCCCTCCCTTTTCAGCCATTATAGTATTTCAGTTAATAAGGTATTCCGGGGACCTTGTCTCGATAAACAATTAGCATTTGGTATTCTTTAGAGGCTTTGTAGACTATAGCCCAGTCAGTCAGATATTAGCAGACTTTTATGTGTTAGCCTTGTCGGCTACTCATTTATATTTGCATACTTTTTAGTACTTTTCGCGTTAATGATATTTCAGTCAGACTCTTTAGTATATCAACATTTTGAATGTTTATATTCAGCTTACAGTTATACCACATGTTGATCCAGCGACCCAGTTGGTTCCCTCAGTCACATGTAGTTAGGCACCGAGTGTCGTGTTACGCCCAGGCATGGTTCAGGGCATAACAAAGCTTGGTATCAGAGCCTAGGTTCAAGAGTCCTAGGGTGTCTATGAAGCCATGTCTAGTGGGGTCACTTTTATGTTTGGTGCACACCACACATGTAAACAGTTGAGCACCAAGACATTTAAGATTGTTGTATTTGTTTCATACTCTAGATCGTGCAGTTAGAGCTATGCTTTCAGGAATCCATCTAACTCATACGAATTACGTAATTTAGAAAATTCCTACAAAAAAACCTACACCACGAGCGCCTCATTTACAAGCCTGGGGGCTACGGCTAATGCTTCTCAAGAGGGGGTCACTTCGGCCTAGGGAGTTGCAACAGACTCAGTGCCCAATGCTTTAGACATGGATGTCATAGGAGCTATCCAGTTTCTCACCCACATTGTTGCTACTCGGGCTCAAAGGTAGGGGACAAGTGTTGTAGATGGGATGGGTAGTTCCAGGTCCAGGGATTTCCTCAACATGAAACCTCCAGTCTTCACAGGGTCCAAAAAGGATGAGGATCTGCAAAACTTCATTGATGATTTTCAAAAGAAATTTCGAATGATGCATGCTGCAGATATTGAGGCAGCATAGCTTCCTACATACCATTTGAAGGATGTTGCAAACACATGGTATGAAACATGGGAAGAGTCCCGAGGGGAGGATACAGCTCCTACAACTTTGAAGGAGTTTGCAGATGCGTCTCTTGAGCATTTTCTACCCATTGAGGTCTTGGAAGCTAAGGCTTTGGAGTTTGAGAGACTGAGACAGAATGATATGAGTGTGAATGAGTACTACCTTAAGCTCGTCTCTCTGCCTTAGGCGGTTTGTTTTGGGGCTTTCAGATGACTTGTTTGCTGATGCTAATATAGCTGCTTAGAATAATGACATGACCTAGGTTTGTGTCGTTCGGGCACAAATGGTTGCTTTGTGTGCGGCCAGCAGGGCCACTTCTTGAGGGATTGTCCATCAATAAAGTAGAACAATGGAGGAAATGTAGCTTAGTCCACTAATTCAGCAGCCCCTCATAACTCTTAGAACCAACAAAAGGCGTGGTGCAACAAAGTCTAGTAATACGGGTGGTGGTCAGAACTGCTGGTATGCACTGGAAGGTCGTCCAGATACAGAGACTCGTGGAGATGTTGTCACATGTATGCTAATAATATTCACTTTCGATGTCTATGCTCTTATGGATCCGGGATCTACCTTATTTTATGTAACCCCATATATTGCTAAGAAATTTGAGATAGAACCAGAAAAGTTGTATGAACCCTTTGAAGTGTCCACTCCAGTTGGAGAATCAGTTATAGCTAGACGTATCTATAGGGGATGTCCAGTGAAAATGTACCATCGTCTTACTATAGCAGACTTAGTAGAATTGGAGATGGTAGACTTCTATGTAATCATGGGCATGGATTGGTTAGAGTCATGTTATGCCACAGTGGGTTGTAGAACCAAAATAGTAAGTTTTGAATTTCTAAGTTAGCCGCCCTTAGAATGAAAGGGTGATGCAGTAGCACCTAGGGGGTAGGTGTATCTACTATCTTAAAGCCAGAAAGATGATATCTATCACATTGTTCGAGTTAATGATACAGATGCTCATATTTCCACTCTCCAGTCGGTACCAATTGTAATTGAGTTCCCAAAAGTGTTTCCCGAAGATCGTCCCGGAGTCCCTCCCGATAGAGAGATTGACTTTGGAATTAATCTGTTTCCATGCACTAAGCCGATATCTTTTCCACCTTATAGAATGGCTCCAGCAGAGTTGAAAGAGCTAAGAGTCCAGTTGAATGATCTTCTAGATAAGGGATTTATAAGACCAAGTGTCTCACCTTGGGGCGCATCGGTCTTGTTTGTCCGAAAGAAGGATGGGTCTTTGCTCATGTGCATTGATTATCGTAAGTTGAATAAAGTCACCATCAATAACAAGTACTCTCTTCCCATAGTAGATGATTTATTTGATCAACTTCAGGGTGCCCAGTGTTATTCCAAGATTGACCTCAGATCGGGATACCATCAGTTGAAGGTTAAGGAAGTTGATATTCCAAAAACAGCTTTCAGGACTCGATATAGGCATTTCAAATTTTGGGTAATGTCATTTGGTTTAACGAATGCACCTGCATCTTTCATGGACCTTATGAATAGGGTATTCAAGCCTTAACTTGGTTTGTTTTTTATTGTATTTGTTGATGACATCTTGATTTATTCCCGTAGAGACATTAACAATGCAGAACATCTCAGAATTGTGTTGCAAACACTGCAGGATCACAAGCTATATGCATAATTTTCTAAGTGTGAATTCTGGTTGAAATCAGTAGCATTTTTGGGCCATGTCATCTTAGAGGAAGGTGTGAAGGTGGACTTTCAGAAAATAGAGGCAGTGAAGAATTGGCCTAAACCCACCTCAGTATCCGATATAAGAAGTTTCTTGGGTCTGGCAGTCTATTACAGGCGTTTTGTAGAGGGATTTTTCTCTAACTCGTCCCCTTTGACTAGATTGGCTCAGAAGAAAGTCAAGTTTCAATGGTCAAACGCTTGCGAGAAAAGTTTTGAGGAGTTAAAGAAGAGGTTGTCTTTAGCTCCAATCTTGACACTACCGGAAGGAACCGAAGGGTTTGTTGTTTATTGTTATGCTTCAGAGGTTGGTCTTGGGTGTGTATTAATGCAGCGTGGTAAATTCATAGCCTACGCATTGAGACAACTCAGGGCTCACAAGAAGAATTATCCGACTCATGATCTTGGGTTAGCAGCTGTGGTGTTTGCACTTAAGATCTGGCGTCATTATTTGTATGGGCTGCATGTTGACATTTTTACAGATCACAAGAGTATCCAATACATATTCAATAAAATAGAATTGAATCTACGTCAGAGAAGGTGGCTCGAATTACATAAAGATTATGATGTTTATATCCTCTATCATCCTAGAAAAGCAAATGTTGTAGTCGATGCTCTCAGTCGGCGTTCTATGGGAAGCCTAGCGCATGTTGAGGCAGACAAGAGAACTATGACTAGGGAAGTCCACCGCTTAGCAAGTCTAGGAGTTTGACTGTTGGACTCCAAAGATGGTGGTGTTGTTCTTCAGAACAGGGCTGAATCTGTTACACCCCATGTTCTCGTACGTGAAAGTACACCATAAGTAAAGTAATTAAAGCTCGGAAATGAGATGTTACATCGCGCATTTCGTATGCTTAAGTTTCCTCGTAAGTTAATCGACGCGAGCTCGAGAATGAGATTATTTTGAGGTTACAAATATTATGCTATTTCAAACAAGTAATAAGTAAATTCGTGAAGGTGAGAGGGTAAGAAAATGAGTTTCTTCGAAAGTTGTCATTTTGAGATGAAATACGGTCGAGGCTATAATACCTGGTATTTATGGACTAGTACCCTACAAGATACCGCATGACCATGATAGTAAGGTGTATAAAGTGTGTTAAAAGTGATAGTATTTTAAGTAATTTGTGAAATTCCTAATTATGTGGATAATTGGTTAATGGTTGATTTTTGGGGGATGAGATTAGTTAAGGAATTAGTGAATAAATATTTTGGATAAGCCTAGCCCCCCAACGTGGCAGCACATTATCCCTAATAGGTGGATCTTACTTTTTTTAGCAAGGTGTCACGCTTAAGGAAATTTGTTGGTTTAGTCATCTTGCAAGTAGCGCCCAGCCTTATAATAAGAAACTCTCAAAATTCACAAAGATAGGGAATGAAAAATGGGATTGCTTAAGCAAGTAAAGTTGTATGAAATTGTGATCAAATTCACAAAAATGAGATTTCATAAATCTACCAAGTAATGATCTTCAGCTTCATATGAAGTTATACGACGTAATAGTAACGGGATTTACCAATATAATCATTCTCAAGTATATCATATGGATTTTTCCCTATTTATATCTTGTCGTCACATACTTTGTCACAATTAACGCGTGTTAGAGGGATTATCAAGAGAATCGACTCAGGTATGTTAAGGCTATCTCTTCTTTCTTTTTGGCATGATCCACATTACAAACAAAACGAGCAAATTCACAACTTTCATAAACGACTGTATTCATAGAATTTCTAAGGATGCCTATGTTCTTGATTTCCCATGTGAATTATCATTATATCTTCTATTTACGAGTCTTAGAAAAATACGTATTTGATAAAGTTTATCCGAAAGGCATATTGATTTTTATGACATTCCGAGAAATCTTATTAACGTATTTCTTATGCATTTCGTGCATTTATACATGTACATTGACCCATGACTAGATGATGTTATATACGCGTATATTATATGTATATGGGATATAGGAAAAGGTTACGATGTTATATAGACACCACCACCTGATCAGCTGGTATACGTTCATGATTTGCCCACACTGGCCGATATGATATGATGGGATGCCCTCAGAGGCTTGATGATGTTATGAACGCATATACCTATGCATGGTATGACATTTATACGCATATGCATGACATTATAAAAACAAAATGATTCACATATCTATGCAGACGTACATGTTGAGTCTTTTACTCCATGTTTCTCTAATGTCTATTATTTACTGATTTTTATTCCTTACATACTCGGTACATTATTTGTAATGACATCCCTTTATGCTGGGGACACTAGGTTTCATGCGCGCAGGTCTCGATAGACAGGTCGAGAGTCCTCCAAGTAGGCGACCAGCTCAGCAGAAGATGTTGGTGCACTCCATTTTCCCTGGAGTTGCTTCTTTGGTCGGTGGGATTTAGATGTGTATTGTTTGGTATAGCAGGTCTCTGTCCCGAACTTTATGACAATTATGTATCCTTATAGGCTTTTAGAAATATGTCATGTACGTGAAAGATTCTATGGCCTTGCCGGCCTATGTTCAGTGTAAGAGTGATCATTTTGGTCTTATAGACCCGTATGTCACATGTATAAGTTTCTATATCAGGTTGGGTCGTTCTTTATTGGGTATTCCATTATGTTTATTCTGGCAATCCTATGACGACCTGTTTGGCCTATTTTCTAATTATTGTACGATAAGAGATATATGTAACGTTGGTACTCGGTTGAGTAAGGTACCAGGTGCCCGTCGTGACCCACAGTTTGGGTCGTGACAAATGTGGTATCAGAGCAGTTTTGTCCTAGGGAGTCTAGAAGTCGTGTCAAGTATAGTCTTGTTTATGGGTGTTTCGTGCACCACACTTATAAGTAGGAGGCTACATGTCATTTAGGACTGTCACTATTTCTTCTTACTCTAGATCATGTGGTAGAGCTTAGTTACAAGAACTCAACTTCCTAAACTCTATCTTATTCATAATATGACGATGCCTACATCACGAAAGACAGTTGGTAAAAGATTGCATGTGGCTATTGAAGAGTTGAGTTAGAGGAACTCGATTCTACATGATGCTTGGGATGAGTAAATGTGAGGTCTTCAGCAAATCATGTGTGTACTAAAAAGTATGCTTCTTGATAAGAAGCCCTGAGCAATGAATATCTATCCACTCATGTGGTAAATAGCAACGAGAGAACCAGAAGGTACAAGTTTCAACAAGTACAAGAATCAAGGTGAAAAATGGCACGAGGTATCCGATTAATAAGGATGAACATTATCAACAATTCGGGAAGAGAGATAAAAGCATTTTGAGTTATATTCAACAGCAACATATGTATGTACAATCGACCACACCATCTCAGTCATGCCCTGTAGGAACTAACATATATGGTTTAAGAGAACGACAACATATCAAGATCCGGCTGGGGTTAGAGTAACCCAAAATTTAAATGGAATGTTTGAGTTAGTTGACATTTTCGAAGGATATTACAAAGGTGCTAATAGAGCTCCTTATGGGAAACCTAGATGGTGCACTCTAGAATATTACAATTAGATGTGAATACTAGCATGATCAACAAAATTCAGAAGATAAGAACTGAAAGCCTGGAAGGGATAAATACTACATTAGTGTGGCTCCCATCCCTAGTAGAGAGAGAACGTTGAGCAAACAGAAGAGCCAATGAATGAAGCAAGGGGGGCTAAAAGCAAAAGAATGTCTTTTTGAAGTTTTCAAAATAAATGGATAGGCAGAAATATTAGCAGGGAAATAAGAAGAGAGCTAAGGAAGCATTATGAGTAAGATATGATGCATGGATGGTAAACGGTAGATCAAAAGATGAAAGTATTACAGAGTCTATAGTCAATTGAAGGAAAAGACGAGAAGTGACAGGCCTTGAGACAACAAGAGAGTATAGACCATAAAGTCATATCCTCATTTAGAGAAATAAGTTCGTGACTCTAATGTGATTACTAGAAGGAAAAGTTAGACCCCAAAGTAATAAGAAATTAGTATGGGCTAGTGAACAAGGTAAGCTAAAATTGAATTAGCGATTGAGTGATTTGATAATAATCGGCATGATGGAAATTTCAGAGATCGTGTCCCGATGATAATAAAATGGACAACAGAAGAATACCCTTTAAAGGAAAATTCAGATTATGCTTCCCTAAAGCACGAAAGGTAAATAGAGTTAAGCTTAAAGGACTGTATGTGCTAGTTACACTAAGTGTCTGTATACGGCCGAAATCGGAGGAGTCCGATTTCAAAGTCTATTCTATGTTGTGAGCCCGAGATCATGTTCGAGAGAAAGTTCAACTACAATTTTGGAATGTTCACTTTGAGAAAGCATATTGAAGGCCCGTTACAGCCTACCTCGAGGCACTACAAAATTGATGGCAATTAAGGAATAGTGAGAAAATCCCAAGGACACGTGGTTAGGACTGATAAGATTCGTAAGAGATAGTACAAATCCGTACTAGGTCGTTATACAGTTGTACTAATAGTATTCTGTGTCATAATAAGACATGTACCATATTAGGGTTTTCCCCTCCTATATAAAAGGGGTCCCAATTATTTTATAAGGATCATCATATCATTCACTCCTATAAAATATTCTACTCTACTTTTCTCGTTTGTTGTGCTCAAGTTTATTCTTCAACATTATTATTCTTCATTTATTGTTCATACTTTATTGTTGCCACGCTAGCCTCGAGGCCTTGAAACCACCAAGGTCAAGTCCCTCGTTCCTTTAGCAACACTAGTTTGATTATCACATTCTTCTTACTTACACTTTTCATTTCTTGATTATTAACTAGTATTGGAATAAATCACATATTCTTAGAACCACAAATCATGTATAATTGTTAAAATCATTTTCAAGGTAAACAGTTTGGTTCCCACCGTGGGGCTAAAGTTAATAGTGATTATTTTGGTGCTAGTTTTCTGATAACACACATTATTCTTTACATTTTGTTTTGTCCAAAGGTTCTTTGATTTCAGGTTAAAATATGTCTAACTCAGCGAACGCATATGGAAATGACGGTCTTGGGTTCGATGGAGAAAATAGTGCAACAACTTTAGGGGCCGGTGTGCCATCGCGAAACCCTGATGTAGCACCAGCACCAAACCCTATTGACGTAGGTTCACACATTGCTTTGCACGTCGATTCGGGTGCTGATATTGAATGAAGTGTATGTGGAGGACACCGAACTGACATACAAAGAACACAGGCTTGAGAAGAAAGAGAAGTCAGCCTACAAGTGATCTTTGAAATGTTGCAATCACAACAAGTTGATATCTCTCAGTTGTAGAGTCAGCAAAAGACTCCGAGCACAGCAGGACCAGAGACAGCTCCTCGACTTGAGCCTGCACCGGAAATATTAAGCAATAATGGGTCAAGAATTGACCCCTTCATCATGAGGATACTCGAGGAACTCACTAAAAGGTTCAAGTGAGGAGAAAAGAAGATAGAGGATAACGACAAGAAAGTAGAAACCTACAATTCGAGGGTCGACCAGATCCTGGGAGCACCTCCACTCTTGAAGGGACTGGATACGAAGAACTTCATGCAAAAACCATTCTCGCCAAGTGCGGCTCCGAAGCCCATTCCGAAGAAGTTCGGGATGCCCAACATTCCAAAATGCAACGGGACCACATATCCTAATGGACATAATACCACATATACTTGTGGTATAAAAGGAAATGATTTAAAGGACGACGAGATCGAGTCTGTCCTATTGAAGAAATTTGGAGAAACCTTATCCAAAGGAGCTATGATGTGGTACCATAACCTGCCCCCGAACTCGATAGATTTGTTTACCATGTTGGCTGACTCATTTATGAAGGCACATGATGGTGCCATAAAGGTTGCTACAATGAAGTCTGATGTCTTCAAAATCAAACAAAGAGAAAACGAGATGCTAAGGGAATTTGTATCCCACTTTCAGATGGAGCGAATGGAATTACCACCAATGTCCGATGACTGGGCCGTGCAAACCTTCACTCAGGGTTTGAATGAACGAAACTCAATAGCTTCGAAGCAGCTGAAGCAAAACTTGACGAGTATCCTGCCGTAACTTGGACAGGTGTTCACAACAGTTATCAATCAAAAATCAAGGTCGAGGACGACCAATTGGGAGCCCCCTCGGGCTCGGTGTATCCAAGCAGGCTATTAGCAAAGGAATCAAGAAATGTAGAAAGGGATCCAAGGTCGAATAAGGAGAGGTACCAACCATATGTCGAAGACCGAAGAAACACTTCGAGGCGTAGTATACCTCGAAATTATTGAAGGGAGGATCGAGGCCAGAGCTCCCGGGGACTCATGAGAAAATCTGGGTTCGACAGGCACTCGGGACCATTTGAGGTACCCCGATTGTCATAGTACTACTTCATCATCGATGCCCCAGACATCGTATAATCCATAAGCAATATTAGAGACACAAGATGGCCCAAGCCCATGAAGTCAGATCCTTCCCAGAGGAACCCCAACTTAATGTGCAAATACCATGGCACTCACGGTCATAGGACCAAGGATTGAGGACACCTTCGAGAGGAGGTAGCCCGATTGTTCAACGAAGGGCACCTTCGAGAGTTCCTCGATGACCAGGCCAAGAATCAATTTTGAGAGAGAGATGTAAATAGGAAGAATGAATAGGAGGATCCACATCACCTCACTCATATGATCATCAGAGGAGTCGACAATCCACAGCGATCCATATTTAAACGAACAAAAGTATCCATCACAAGGGAGAAGCGATCTCGGGTGTACATTCCCGAGGACACCCTCACATTCAGTGAGGAAGACATCGAGGCCTGATCTCAGCCTCATAATGATGCACTGGTAAACTCTATCCCTTTAAATAAAATTCAAGTTAAACGAGTGCTTGTGGATCCAGGTAGTTCGGCCAATATAATCAGGTCGAGGGTCGTGGAGCAGCTTCGGTTGCTCGACCAAGTCATACCCGCCTCTCGTGTCCTGAATGGATTCAACATGGCGAGTGAAACAACAAAATGGGAAATCATCCTCTCAGTCAATGTGGCCGGAACCATACAAGCCGCCAAGTTTCATGTCATCTAAGGTGACATGAGGTACAACGCTTTACTTGGAAGGCCATGGATCCATAGCATGAGGGCAGTGCCATGAACTCTTTATCAAATGATAAAGTTCCATACAAAGGATGGCGTGAAAACAGTCTACAGAGAGCAGCACGCGACCAAGGAGATCTTCTCAGTGCACGACCTAGCACCGGTACTGACGCCACCCAGCTCGAAGAAGCCGGTGGATGAACAAGTATCCAAATAGAAATCACAACCCATACCTTCGGTTGAGCCCGAGGGACAGGTGGTCGAGGACGAGGAGTCAGATGCAACGAAGTCCACAGTCGAATAGCTCAAGCAGGCCGTATTGATCAAACATCTTCCAGAGTAAAAGGATCTACATACCAACGCCTAGTTAGTAAGATGTTCGAACATCAAGTAGGAAAGTCTATGGATGTCTCCATTGATGACATGTTGGTTAAGTCCCTGCGTGCATAGGACCATTTGACTCATTTGCAGGAAATGTTCGATATCCTAAGAAGGTACAACATAAAGCTCAACACCGAGAAATGCGCCTTCAGAGTCTGCTCGGGAAAATGTTTGGGCTTCATGGTGTCAAATAGGGGGATCGAGATTAACCCTGATAAAATCAAATCCATTGAGAAGATCAGTGTGGTAAACAATGTGAAAGCAGTACATCCGTTGACCGGGTGGATAGCAGCCTTAGGTCGATTCATCTTGAGGTCATTCTATCGGAGTGATCACTTTTTCTCCCTTCTCAAGAAGAAAAACGACTTCAAGTGGACTATGGAATGCCAACAGGTCTTGGAAGAATTAAAACAGTATCTCTCAAGCCCATCTTTGCTACATACCCCTAAGGAGGATGAAAGTGTATACTTGAATTTGGCTGCGTCCGAAAAAGCCATAAGTGGAATGTTGGTTCGAGAAGAACAAGGTACGCAATTCCCTGTTTATTATATAAGTTGGACCCAAGGAGATGCTGAAACCAGGTATCCGCACTTAGAAATATTAGCTCTTGCATTAGTAAGTACATCTAGGAAGTTAAAACCATAAATTCAATGTCATCCTATATGTGTGTTAACTACATTTCCACTTTGAAACATCTTGCATAAGCTTGAATTATCGAGCCTATTAGCCAAATGGGCCATCGAACTTGGAGGGTATGATATCGAATATCGACCTCGAATAGCTATCAACTCTCAATTTTTGGCAGACTTCGTGGTTACGACTGCCCTAGTGCCCGAAGTGGAAAAAGAACTCTTGTTAAAAATAGGCGCATCGTCGTGGATATGGACCCTATTCACGAGGGTGCCTCGAACGTGGAAGGGTTCGGATTCGGTATAGTCCTAAAACCACCTACGAGCGGCAGAATTTGGCAATCCATAAAAACTTCAAAATTGACTAACAATGAGGTCGAGTATGAGGCCATGATTGCAGGTCTCGAACTAGCCAAAGGCCTAGGAGCAGAGGTCATCGAAGCAAAATGTGACTCTCTTTTGGTTGTAAACAAAGTAAATGGGAGCTTCGAGGTTCGAGAATATAGGATGCAAAGATACTTAGACAAGCTTCAAATGACATTGCATAGCTTCAAAGAATGCACCTTGGTCCATATACCTCGATAAAAAAGAATAGTGAGGCCGATGCACTTGCGAACTTGGGATCCTCGGTTGAAGAAGACGACATAGTCCAAGGGACTGTCGTACAACTATCAAAGTCGGTGATAGAAGAAGGTCATGCAAAAATCAACTCAACGAGTCTAACATGGGATTGGAGAAACAAGTTCATCGACTACTTGAAACATGGGAAGCTCCCCAAGGACCAAAAAGAATCGAGGGCCCTTCGAGCCAAAGCAACCTGATTTTCACTCGATGAGAATGGAACATTGTGTAGGAGGACCTTTGATGGACCAATAGCAGTATGCTTGGGACTGGGTGACACCGACTATGTTCTACAAGAAATACACAAAGTCACTTGTGGAAACCACTCCGGTGCTAATTCTTTAGTTCGAAAGATAAATAGAGCGGGGTATTACTAGCATAGCATGGAGAAGGACACCAAGGAGTTCGTTTGAAGATGTGATAAATTCCAAAGATTTGCACCGATGATCCAACACCCGGTGAACAACAACACTTGGTCATATCCCCATGGCCATTCATGAAATGAGGGATGGACATCGTCGGCCCCCTACCAACGACGCCAGGTAAAGCTAGTTTTATCTTATTTATGCCTGACTACTTCTCAAAATAGGTAGAAGCACAGGCCTTCGAGAAGATAAGGGAAAAAGAAGTCATCGACTTCATATGGGACCACATCATATGCCGATTCAGGATCCCCTCCGAGATTACATATGATAATGGGAAGCAGTTCATCGGCAGCAAGTTGAATAAAATTCCTCGTGGATCATAAAATCAAAAGGATACTATCAACACCTTACCACCCAAGTTCAAATGGTCAAGCCGAGTTCAAAAACAAAACTATCATTCAAAACATAAAGAAGAGGTTAAAGAATGCGAAAGGGAAGTGGAGAGAAGTGCTGCCCGAACTACTGTAGGCGTACCGAACAACTTCCAAGTCGAGCACAGGGGAGACCCAGTTCTCCTTGCTATATGGGTCCGAAGCATTGATACCAGTCGAGGTTGGGGAGCCGAGCGTTATATTTCAGCATGCCACCTGGGACTCTAACAACAAGGCCATGAACACCTCCCTCAAACTACTAGACGAAAAGCGCGAGGCCGCACTGGTTCGAATGGCCGCTCAAAAACAAAGGATCGAAAGGTACTACAATAGAATAACAAACCTTCGATACTTCGGAGTCTGGAACTTGGTTATGAGGAAACTCATCCTCAACACTCAAAATCCAAATGAAGGGAAGTTAGGCCCTAGTTGGGAAGGACCGTACCGTGTCCTCGGGGTAGTAGGCAAAGGATCCTACAAGCTTAACACTATGGAAGGTGAGCAACTACCAAACAATTGGAATATATCACTGCTTAAACGCTATTATTTCTAAGTATAACCTTCTCCTTTTTTATTTATATTTCATACTAACTCCTTACACGTGTTCGATTGGAGATATCGAAGCACCCTTCAACTCGAAGACCTTGGGTTTTAAAGAATGCGTTGCACTCTTTTCCCTTAGATCGGGTTTTATCCCAAATGTGTTTTACCTACAAGGTTCTTAACGAGTAACATCTATATGCTACTTAACGAAAACTTAACAAGAATTCAAGGCTTCTTTTCTATCAATCTCGAATGTTGTGGGGAATCACCCTCAGAGGTTACTTTCTCAAAGAAAGCAAGTTATGCCGAAGAGGGCCTCAATAGGAGAATGTTGGAATGGGCCAAACGGTCAAATGAGCCGCGTCCATATAGAATAGTCAAGCCCCACGGCAAAACATGTACGCATGTATCGATCATTTGAAGAAGCTTTCTTATTATATCAAAACACTTTGTGCATTAAAGAAGTCCACTATTTTCATTAAACGACTCAAGGGCCAAATACACCCGAACACATGGGGACTATCTTCGACGGTCAACATATCGATTCATCAAAACCTCGAACTCATAAGACCTCAATAAGGAAAAAATCAAACCCAAGCTTATAAGACCTTAATGAGGCATACTCAAACTTATAAGACCTCAATGAGGCATATGTGAACTTATAAAACCTTAAAAAAGGCACCCCCTCCCAATATTAACGCCAAGGCTATATACTTGAACTTATAAGACCCTTAAAAAGACATACCCTCGATATTAAGGCCGAGGCCATCTCACTCGGGAACTAAGGGCTACGGCAAAATATAAAGACTATGGACAGATAAAAGGCTATGGCCGAAATAATGCGGCTCGGAGACATCTGACTTCCGCCATAAAACTTAAGGCCTTCAACTACTTCGAAAAAACTTTTTAAATCAGGCTACCCTCGACATAAGAAATAGGGGCTTCGATAATATCAACTCCGAATAATGTAAAGGCTTCAAAAATAGCAGCCTTCGCGAGAACCTCATATGTACTCAATTATAGTCGCACATCGACTTGTAATCGAGGTTCCTATCAATCGAACCGTCCAAAAGTCGGACGAATACAAAAACATGCCAAGGCATAAAATTTTCCTTAAAAAAAGCCTTTATCCCGAATGGAAAAAAATTGTAGCCATTTTAGAGGTCGAATTGACCCAATCTTAAAAGATCCTAAGGGCCGATATGTAAGAGCGTAAGGGCCAATCTAAAGAGCCTAAGGGACAAATTAAAAAGAGCCTAAGGGATGATGTTTTAAAGCCTAAGGGCCGATACCTAAATAACTTAAAGGCGGAAGCACACTGTGCTCGAGACCTCGTCTAGTTCGGACTCGAAAGTCCCATGCTAAAGCTTAGCTTGGAGATCGGAACCTAAATGATCACTTATTATAGGTCATCGATCAGAGCACAAAAACCTAAGGGTTTTATATTCTAAGTCCAACACATCGGACTGATCATCAATAACATCAAAAGGACAGGGGCAAGGCTGTAATTTACAACAAAGATACAAAAAAATATATTTTTTTTTTGTATTTATGATAAGTGTAAAAATTATGTTTACAAAACTCTCACATGGAGCCCTTACATAAAAAAGAAAATAATAGAAGCCTAATCTTCTGTCGGGGTCACTTGATCGGAGGAAGTTCCCTCGGGATCTGCATTCTCAATGGCTTGACCCTTGGAACCTTGATCATCGGTGTCCTCTTCCCTCTTGGCGACTTCATCTTCGTCTTCACCACTCTCCAAGCCACTTGCAGAATCCTCATCGGAAGTGAGCAGTGCAGCCGATTTTCTTCTAAGGCCTTCATTTTCTCGATCTCGATAGAAAAATCAAAACCTTTGGCATGCACCTCCTCGAGATCCTGCCTTCGAGATTCCAATCAAGCGTGGTCGATGGCACGAGTCAGCTTGAGTTCAGCTTTAGCAAATACCTTCTTAGCCCGAGCATTTACAGCAGCAGCGTCAGCCAGATCCGAAGACATGACAGCATCAGCTTCGTACTTGACTTTGGATAACTCAGAGCCCAATCCAGCATGAAGCTCCTTATATTTACAGCCCTTCTTTTTTGCACTAATAAATTGGTGCTTAGACGAGGTCAGCTTTTCCCGAAAAGTATCCTTTTCGGAGGCCAATCCGTCCATGTGTTGCTTCAACCCGAGGGTTTCAGCATCCTTAACTATAAGCTCCTCCCGAAGCTGCCCCACCAGATCATCCTTCTGCTTAAGATGCAAAAATCAAACTGCAATGTTAGACACCAAAAGCAAGTAAAAAATAAAATAAGACCACGAAGGCCATATTACCTGCTCAACGAGCCCGACCGTCTCTTGGGATGCCTTCTCCAAGCAGGCTCGGAGGCCTTTAAGTTCCCCCTCTTTTCTGGCATAAAGGGCCTTGAGGTCATCGTGTTCCAACATGAGCTTCCTAAGCTCGTCTTCGCATCCGGAAAGCTCTGCCCGAGACTTGGAGAAACCCTAATCATTGAGCATCACAACCTGGTCACGAAGAAAGGAAGTTAGAAAGGCACAGAACAAATCCCAAACATAGTTGTTAAAAGACAAAGTATACCTGCTTTTGAAGCTTATCAGCCTCTTCGAATAGAAATGAGGTGCCGGGGTTGGGGCATTCTTCAATCCTAGTAAGGCATTCCTCGAAGATATCATTCTCCCCATGGGATGCCCCCGCTTCAGGAGTCTTCATGTCCTGTGCATCCAGTATCTGCCCTTCCGAAAAGGATGGGCCTTGTGGAGAGTCACCCACATCGATCACCCCGAGTGGATCGATCAGGGCCTTCTCTTTCCTTCAAGAAACTTCGAGGTTAGTTCCTTCAGGATCTTCGACCGAGTACTTTTCATCACAAGGTACGTTCTGGTCACCAGCCGGTTCGGGGACTGGGCTCGAGCTCCCTTCGAAGATCCTCTCAGCTCGAGGTGGAACCACCTCGGCAACCTTCAATGCAGTAACCTTTGAAGCACCGGTACCGCTTCCCCTCAGAGTTACTAACGGGAGGGAATCGCCTTCACTCTCAGTCTCATCTCTCTCTTCGACCTCAGCACGAAGTCTCGCTGCAACTTCAGGAGATAAGGCCACTGTGTCGGCCTTAGGCTTTCCAGCTTTGGCCTTTTTTGCTTTCGGGGACTCCACCGGCGTCTCCCTCTTTCTCCTCTTATAAGTTGATCTCGGGGTATCAACTTCGCCAGGTGGGGTGGCCTCATTGAAACAGCCTCTCCAAGGCCTACATAAGCACTAAATTTAAATGTTTTATTAAGAGATATTTCATAAGAGATTCGAACACATCAATGATAAAAACTCACCATGGTTCTTGGCCTCACATCGGCTTTTGGCCAAGTCGCACCAGGCGTCTCAGCATATGTGGAGGTGGAAGCTAGTTGTCGAACTCATCCCGGGAGGTCCTTAACCACCCCGGGGTACCACTCAACGGCTGCATCATCATAAGGGAGTCACTCCGAAAGGAAGAGTAAATATGTGATTAATGAAACATGCTCAATGAGTCGACACTTACGCTTCATGTTCCATTTCTCGGGGAATAGCATCTTCTCAGCAGGAAGCAGGTTGGAAGTCCTGAATCGAAAGAAACGACTTATCCACCCTCGGTCTTTATCTTCATTGATTCTTGTGAATAAGGACTTCAAATATCGACGTTGCAATTTTATCAAGCCACCTCAATAGAAATGAGGGATGTACAATATAATCAGATGGTCGAGGGTGAAAGGCATCTCCTCGACCGTGCTTGAAATGTACCTAATCAGGTAAACAATTCGCCAAAAGGAAGGATAGATTTGGCCGAGCATCACCAGATATTGTCGAAAAAAATCGAGGATCACTAGGTCTATCGGTGGAAAAGAAGGTTCTACGAGACCTAAGGTGAATGGGCATGTGCATAAGCTTAGGAAACTAGCTTTGTAAGTGGTTATGTCCTCTTCAGGTGAAGGGATATACACTTGTAATGCATCCCCCAACGGCAATCAGCCTTCATTTTTTTGGTTTCGATTGTTAGACTAAAGTATCGAGACATAGGTTCACACCGTCCCATAACCAAGGAAAGTTTTATTACCTTGAAATCAGAAGATGTTTCAGTAGGCCCAGGGGTACACTCCTCAATAAGAGGAGGTACTACCGTTTTTCTCTTAGATGAGTGTAATCATGAAGGGTCTTTCTCTTTTTGGGGAACTATCTTTGAAGTTTTCGCCACATTTCTTGTGAAATTTCAGAGTAGAGAAGAATAAATTAGCCAAAATATGAACACAAAGAAAGGGTGAATAGAAAGAAGATTTAATTTGAAGATGTTGTAGAAAGTAAAAGCGTAAAAAGTGAAGTGCTCAAATATTTATAGGGGCCATCTAAGCGTGTTGGAGAAGCTAAAAGCATGGCCAATAGCCGTTATCAATTTATGGGTTATTGAGAACTATGCACACGTGACCTCTACACAACCTTTCCGTCACACCAATTGTTAACCTCACGTGACTGATGTCATGGTGGGGATATCGAAGAGTCAATAATTCAAATTGTTTCTTATTATTTTATTCTAAGAAACGCGGGGACTATATGTATACTTCCAAAATCAGGGGAGTCCGATTTCGAAGTCTATGCTATATTTCGAGCCTGAGCTCATGTTCGAGATAAAGTTCAACTCCTATTTTGGAATGTGCACTTCGAGAAAGCATATCGAACGCCCGTTATGGCCTACCTCGAGGTAGTATTGTATACGGCTAAAATAGAAGAGTCCGATTCTATGATCACTATAGCATTCCGTAGCCCATCTTCAAAAGGATCGAGGTACAGCTCGAGGTTCAACATTAAGGTATCATATCGAGGATCCCCCACACTCGACCTCGGAGCGGTATAAATCGGAGACCATCATGGAAAAGCAGGTAATTCCCAAAAGGCACGTGGTAAAGGCTGACCAAGTCTGAAAGAATAGTACAAGTCATTACCGTGACATTAAATGTATGTACCAACTGTCTATCTTTGTAATAATTATACATCTACTTTTTTGGATTTGCCCTCCTATATAAAGGGGACCCTTGTCTTTTTGTAACGAAGGATATTCAATACATGAACAATGTTACACCCCATATTTTCGTACGTGAGAGTACATCATAAGTCAATTGATGTAAGCTCAGAAATAAGATTCCATTTGCTGGAATATAAAGTAAGTTAATAACTTTATGTTGGAGGTTACAAATATTTAAGATCATGAATAACGAGTACCAAGAGGGTTGGAAAGCTTAGAATCTAAACCAATCGAAGAAAATAAGTTACGTCGAAAGCCGAAAAGTTTGGAATGTTATAACATTTACTTTAGGGTGAGACTATGGTTCATTACATGATAAGGAGGTTATTCTATGAGTTAATTTTTATCGTATGATAGTTGTGTTCTACGTTTTGAAGTCAAGAAAGTGGTGGAACAAAAGTTGGCAAAGGTCTTCACAAGTTACAAGCTCATGCCATAAGGTAGTCAACGTAAATCCATGAAGATATTATCTTTAAGATGATAAGAAGTTAATCCTATTGGTCTTAAATGATACAAAGGTGTATAAGGGTGGATAACAAGTATTAGAAGTTAAACGAATCAAGGATGTTGTCAGTCGTATTTTCGGGTAAACCTAGAGGTGCTTAATACACTCAAGAGGTAGTGTTTTAAGGTATTTGAATCATATAATATCCGTATCATAAGTCTTGAAGTCAAAGGAGTTATGAGACAAAAGTCGACAAAAGTTGTCGCAACTTAGGTTCCTAATTTTACTTGAACATTAGGTCAAATGTTACTAAGATTTTCTGCCAATTTACTTATTATTATGGAGTGATCTAACCACAAAATTAAATATCTATGAGTCTAGTTTCTAACTCATTAAACCATTTTTCGGTACGATCTTGGAGAAAAGAGATATTCGCGTTTTCGCGAGACTGCGCCAATCACCTCTCTATGGGGCCCACTTAGGCGGTTTAAGACATTTGGATCTATATATGACGTCTCCAACCCGTTATAAGCCATTTATTTTCACTATATTCAGACATTAGAACCCTAGGAACACCCTCTCAAGGTTCTCTCAAGATTCAAGACCCAAACAAAGGGCAAACAACACAAATCAAGTGTCGGGAATCCCGTGGCGCTAGTAAGTTTCTTTTTCTTCTTGTTGTTACTTATTTTTGTGTTGTTACAGCTCGTGTGGGAGGTGTTTTTAAGGGGTTTTTGTTCTGTAAATACTCCCTTACGTTCTTAATATCAACCCTAGGTGATTTCAAGCCTTCTAAAGTGATTCTAGTTTCGAAAAACACAAATTGATTGCTAGCTTCGCTTTCTTGTTGTTGTGGCAGCATTGGAGGGATATTTCATGGAAAATTAAGGTCAAATTGGAGTTTGTATTTATGTATAAAGGTAAGGAACCTATTACTCTATATGTATTTAATATTATCCAAGTTGCATCTAAGTCATTGAAGCTAGAACTTGTGAAATATATATCGAAAGGCTTGGTAGTACTGTTATCGGTTGGTGGTTGTTTTGAGTGGGTCAATAGGATTAACATTGATGTTGTTTGGGATGTTTAGTGATTGTTTTCACTTGTGTTACATCATACAAATAGGGGATATAAATAAAAGCTAGAAGTACTTACATTGTTTCCCTTCTTATGGAACAATTGATGTTAAGGTTTCTTCTCTTATTCTTATGTTATAAATGTTGTTGGTAGTTCCTGATTCTTATAAGATTCTCGATGAAGAGTTAGCCCTAATGATGTGTACGGAGAATATCGACCTTGCGTCGCTCCGTAATGTTCAGAACATGATTCTAATGAGTCCTGCATGCATTATATATATGTATCTATTTTACTCTACCGAGTCGCGCTATAGTTGGCCGGGTATGGCACCTATTGTGTAACCACTGATCAGTTGGGTTTACCGAGTCCTCTTTGAGGCCGGGTATGATATGATCATGATGATGCCCACAGAGGTGAATGTTCTATGATGATGATGAAGCCCACAGAGGTGGATGTTTAAAAAGATTATGTATATATATGTATCTTGTGTTTCATGTTAATGTATCTTAGAAGCACTCATATGCTACAGGTTGTATCTCCTACATCTCTCTTTACATTACTGTTCTTATTTATGCTTTCCTGCCTTACATACTCAGTACTTTATTCGTACTGACGTCCTTTTAGTTTTGGATGCTGCATGTCGTGCTGCAGGTCCTGATAGACAGGTAGACACAGCTCCCCCACCACAATAGGCTTTCCAGTACAGCGGTTATAGGCGAGATCCCTTCTCCGGACTTGCCGTTGGTCTTGGTGTGCACTTTTGTTATAGATATTATGGGTATGTAGGGACCCTGTTCAGGCTATGTTGCATTACGTATGCTCCTTTAGAGGCTCAGAGACAGGTGTCGACTCATGTATAATTTGGTATGCCTTGTTGGCTAATTTTTGTTGTATAGTCTTTCATGGAAGCGTTATAGCTCGTACCTTTTATGTAGTTTCTTACCAATCATGTCATCCTATGTGATGTATTTTCATGATCCATATCTACCATTATATTGATCTCGTTATCCTTTAAGGATAATAAGAAAGTTAGATAAAGTGTATGTTGGTTCTCGGCAAGTATGGCCCGGGTGCTAGTCATGATCCTTCAGTTTGGGTCGTGACAAACAAGAAAATTCTCTGCTCTCTAACTCAAACATTCTTTACAATTATTCCATTTATTTATATCCTTTCATTTATTGTGTTCATTAAATTGTTCTTCATTTATTGTTCATTATTCATCATAAAGAGGACATCTTCGAGGCCTTCAATATTGTTGTATCTTCATCCACCACCCTCTGTCAAACCCTCGATTTAACCTCGATGTCCTATTTCGACCAAGCTCGAGACCCCGTCTCATAACTCGATAAAAAGTGGAGACCTATAACTCGAGGGTCGATCTGATCCCGGGCACACCCTGGATTCTAAAGGGTGTAGATTCAAAAAAGTTTGTGAAAAATCCATTCCCATCAAGTGCGGCCCCGAAGCCCATCCCGAAGAAATTCAGAATGCCCGATCTCCCGAAGTATAACGGAACCTCGGACCCAAATGAGTACATTACTACTTACACTTGTGCTGTGAAAGGAAAAGTCCTAAAAGATGACGAGATTGAATACGTATTATTGAAAAAATTTGGAGAAACACTAACCAAACGGGCCATGATGTGGTATCATAACCTGCCCCCGAACTCGATAGATTTGTTTGCCATGATGGCATACTCTTTTGTGAATACACATGCTGGTGCCATAAAGGTTACTACGAGGAAGTCTGACATCTTCAAAATCAAACAAATAGAGAATGCGATGTTAAGAGAGTTCGTATCCCGCTTCCAATTGGAACGGATGGAATTACCACCGATCTCCGATGATTGGGCAGTACAAGCCTTCGCTTAGGGCTTGAATGAATGAAGCTCGATAGCTTCAAAGCAGTTGAAGTAAAACTTAATCGAGTATCTCGCCATAGTTTGGGCGGATGTACACAACATGTATCAGTCAAAGATCACAGTAGAGGATGATCAATTAGAAGCCCCATCGGGCTCGGTGTATCCCAGCGGGCTTTTCGCAAAGGAATTGAGGCTTCCAGAAAGAGATCCGAGGCCAAGCAAAGAAAGGTATCAATCATATATAGAAAATCGGAGAAATATCCCAAGGCGTAACACACCTCGAAGTGACCAAAGTATGGATCGAGGCCAGAACCCTTGGAGACCCGTGAACAAAGCAGGATTCGACGGGCACACAAAGCCGGTAGAGGCACCCCGGCTATCTCAGTACAAATTCAACATTGATGTTTTAGACATCGTATTGGCCATAGGTAAAATCAAGGACACCAGATGGCCAAGACCCGTACTATCAGATCCTTCACAAAGGAACCCTAACTTGATATGTGAATATCATGGTACCTATGGTCATAGGACCAAGGATTGTAGACAACTTCGTGAAGAGGTGGGCCGACTGATTAGCAAAGGGCACCTTTGAGAGTTCCTCAGCGACCGAGCTAAAAACAAATTTCGAGAAAGAGAGGCGAACATGAAAAATGAAACAAAAATAAAGACACGTCATCCACACGATTATTGGTGGAGTCGACGTCCCCCTGGGACCTATTTTCAAGCAAACAAAAGTATCCATCACCACGGAGAAGCGAACTCGGAGCTACATACCCAAAGACGCTCTTTCATTCAGCGAAGAAGACATCGATACCTTGTCTCAAGCACATAATGGAGCACTGGTAATTACTTTTCTTTTGAATAAATTTCAAATTAAACGTTTGCTCATGGATCCAGGTAGCTCAGCCAACATAATTCGGTCGAGGGTGGCGGAGCAACTCGGATCGCTCGACCAAGTCATGCCCGCCTCTCGAGTCCTCAACGGATTCAACATGGGAAGCGAGACAACAAAAGTGGAAATCATCCTCCCGGTCAACATGGCCGTCATCAAAGGTGACATGAGATAATATGCATTGCTTGGATGGCCATGGATTCATAGTATGAGGGCGGTGCCGTCAATCCTTAATCAAATGATGAAGTTTCATACGAAGGATGGAGTAAAAACAGTGTACGGAGAGCAGCACATAGCAAAAGAAATGTTCATAGTACATGATAGGGCACCAACACCAACACCTGCTACATCAAAGGAGCCAAAAAAACAAGCAAACAACTGAGTAGCAATCACAAACTACATCCTCAGATGAACGAACAAAGGACCGTGCCGTGTGCACGGAACGAGTAACCGAAGCATATCGAGGTTTGAACGCCACCACAGATAAGCTACAATCCTCTCCCTCATTCCTTCACATTTTTCACTAACCTATGTGTAGGTGTTCTATTGCAAGGAACCGAAGCACCCTCCAGCTTGAAGGTCGTAGGTTCTAAAGCATGTGTTGCGCTCTTATTCCCTCACGTCGAATTTTATCCCAAACAGGTTTTACCGAAGAGGTTTTTAACGAGGCAACATCTATATGCTACCTAAGGAGAACTCGACAAGTATTCAAGACTTCTCTTCAATCAACCCCAAATACTGAGGGGCATCCCCCCGGGAGATCACCTCCTCGAAGAAACTAAAGCATGCCAAAGAGGGTCGCGCAGGAGAACCATGTATAGGACCAAACAGTCGAATGAACTGTGTCCACATAGAATAATCGAACCCTCGATGGTGAAAAAATTTATATTTGTACCAATTAATCGAAGGATAACCTTTTATCATCAAAACACTTCACGCGTCAATGAAGTTTGCTATTTTCACAAGAAACGGCCACAGGTCCAGACACCGAAATATCGAAGCTGTAAGACCTCACGGCTGGAAACTTTGAGCTCATAAGTCCTCCATGAGGCACCAATATAATTCCTCCATGAGGCAACACCAAAAATATAATCCTTAAATGATGCAATATCAACAATATAATCCCTCCATGAGGCACCGATGTAAGCCCTCCATGAGGCAATATCGCATATGTAAGACGTCAACGAGGCATGCTCAAACTTATAAGCCCTCAGCGATCCTCAAGGCCGATATGGAAAACCTAAGGGACGATGAGTTCGAGTCGAAACCAAACTCGAGGACTGAGCCCTAAACGGTTGACCATATTAGAGGTCGTACCGACCCAGTGCATAAGAGCACAAGTCACCAGCCATATCAAATGGCGTACCAACCCAATGAGTAAGAGCCTAAGCGTCGGCCTAAAGAGCCTCAGGGCCAATTTAAAAAACCTAAAGGTCTATGAGTTCGAGTCGAAACCCAACTCGAAGACTGAGCCCTAAACGGTTAACTAAAGCGCCTAAGGGCCAAATACGTAAGAGCCCATGGGCCAGCCTAAAAAGCCTCAGG
>ML437692.1:100579-127918 GCA_005239525.1 Nicotiana knightiana
GTAAGGATACTCATTTGTGTTATCAAGGTGGCCACGTTCTCTGCAATGGTATTAGATGGATCGAATGGCACTGAATGAACTACAGGAGTAATGGGTGCATTCCTTGTTGTCCATCCTGAATTCTGCACCATTTTATCAAGTAATATTTGACTCTCTCTCTCCAAGTTTTGCTCAGGAATGCTCCACCAGCCGAAGCATCAACATTTCCTTTCACAGTATCAGCTAAACCCATGTAGAAATGATGCCCCAACATTTGCTCTGGAATGCCATGATGTGGACAGATAACCAGCATACTCTTAAATTGTTCTCATGTCTCTTGCAGTGTTTCAACTGATTTCTGTCTGAAGCTCAAGATTTCATCAATTTGTTGGGCAGTCTTGTTAGGCGGATGAAACTTGTTCACGAACTGTTTGACTAACTCCTCCCATGTTGTAATGGAATTAATGGGGAGTGAGTTAAGCCAAGTTTGGGCAGCACCAGTCACTGAGAATGGAAACAACAACAGTTTTATTTCCTCCTGAGTAACGTTAGGCTGCCTCTATGTTTTGCAGATTGATAGGAAGTTTTTCAAGTGCTACTGGGGGTCTTCAATGTATGACCCTGAGAATAGCCATTTGTTCTGCAATAAGTGCAACATATTATTTGTTATCTGAAAGGACTCGGCCTGTATCTGAGGAACCAGTATTGTTGTGGCCAAATTCTCAGCTGTGGGTTGAGCCCAGTCATATAAAGGAGCCTCTGCCCCTATTTGAGCGACTAGGTCTACCACGTCATCCCCATGATTATTCCGGTTGCGTGCATCTTCCATGACTGTTTCAATTAGTTCAATTTGTGGTTGACGTTTGCTTTTCCGGTTGGTCTGGTTTATGGCCCTGAAAACTTTCTCGGGGTCTGATAAGGCTTCAATTACTTCACCAGTCCTCGATGAGTTTCTAGGCATGCACCTACAACACGTTAGCAAACGTTAAACTTTCAATGTGAAAACGAATATTTGAAGACAATTGACTATATTTCAAAATTTTGTATTTATTCCAACTCAATTGATAATACCGTTAATTCCCCGGCAACGGCGCAAAAATTTGATCACCCTCAACTATGTCTAATAAAAGACTAAACGGGCATTGCAAATATAATCCGGAGTATTATGCCCAGAGTCGATCCCACAGGGAATTTACGTATCAATCAAGTCTTTAGAATACGCAACTTTTACACAATAAATTCTCTCAAGACTTTTTAATATTAATTGGTGATGTTTTACTAGTTCTACCGACAATAATAGTAACTAGCAATTACTAACAATGTGTTGTAAATAATGAAGATAAAGGTCTAACATTATGGTTTCCCCCGTTGGTGAACTTACTTCTCGGATACTTCATATAGCTTGATTAGTTCTCTATCAATCGCGAACACTCTATCTACCATAAATCTCTCTCAAGTAATTATGATAATTTACTACACGCACTCTCTCAAGTTACGCTAGCTAGATTGCATTACAGTTCACTTTAGATTGCACCCGAGGTATCCTTATCTCTAATACAACCTCTAAACCCTCGGTTATGACTTTCGTCTATACTCCGAGAGTGATGTTGTTCAAACAACTACCTAAATATGCACTCCCTCTCAAGTAGATACATAATAAATAGGAACAACTAATTGAGGGCCCTTTCAATCAACTACAACAAGAACGTAGTTGAACAAATAGAGATAAATCAACCAATCAAAACTATATTAATAACACAATAAGTTTATCCCCAACGGGTTCTACCAAAACCCTAGATTAAAGAAGTTAGCTAGACATGTTCATAAGAATCAAACCCAAAATAAATTGCATAATTGAACTACAAAGTAATGAATAAAAGATGTAAAAATCAATGTTTTGTCACTTCAATGGTTTTCTCTCTTCGAATCCTTCGAATTCTCCTTCAAGTTGTGTTTACGGGGTCTATTTATATGTTTATGACGAACCCTAAATGTGTAGGAGACTTCTATTCCAACTGGGAAACACTTAAACTCGTCAAAAATCATAATTGACCGAACTTGGGACCCCGGACGTTTGGGATCAAACGCACCCTTAAGGCCAGGGCAGGCCTAGCGTTTGGGCACTAATGCCCCCCTAACGCTAGGGTCTGCCTGGCTTTAGGGGCCAAACGCCCCCCTAACGCCAGGGGTTGCCTGGCTTTAGGGGCCAAACGCCCGGCTATCGCCCGGGTGTTTCCTCTTCGAACCTTAAGTGTATTTTCGACGTATTTGCATCCCTTTAGCTTCGTTTCCATCTCCACTTCACCTACACATGAAATAAACTCCATTAAGCACATAAAAAGTGTATTTTTATCATTAACGCACATAAAATGTAAGGCATATACCATATTAAATCATGAATTCTAGCCTCGCATCACTCTGAAACCACCAAGTTCGAGGCCCTCGTTCCTTTAGCAACACTGGTTCGATTATCACATTCTTCTTACTTACACTTGTCATTTCTTGATTATTAACTAGTATTATAATAAATCACATATTTAGAACCACAAATCAAGTATAATTGTTAAAACCATTTTCCAGGTAAACAGTGTTACACTTGCAAGTGAGGAATTTCGTTATCCTTGGTATAGAAGGATTACCACGAGGCCAGTAAAGATCATTGATGATGTGAAAAGATGCTAAAGATGAGAAGGTAAAACAGATATACGTAGTTCATCGTAACACTAAATCTTAGTGCTCCCCTAAAGAGGGGAATATGGAGTGATGTGGCATTAAGTCAGAATTAAGCGGTTCTAGTAAGTATGACATGGTAAAAGAATGCGATAAAAATGAGAAAGGAATGATATTGCTCTGATTCAAATCCTACATAAATGCTACGATTCCAGAACATTACGTAAACACGATGTCAAGGAAAATAAGTAAGGGTTCCTACTTGAGAAGTTATTGATAAATAAGGAGCCAGTGCAAGACATAAGTTAAGATAAAGGAAATAACCCAAGAGGGATTACGCGGAATACATATATGAAAATGAACCAACGAGTAGTTAGTAATTGATTCAGGAAGAGTCTAGTTATGTCTAGATAAGAGGTTATAGACAAATCAACAGATCGTGCAAGATAAACATAGTGAACCCCAACATGGGAATTCAGTCTCACTGACATGACATCGTGATCCTTGAGATATATTTAGATAGGAGTTGGGGTAGTTAAAGGTAAATAAAAGAGAGTGCCACTGTAAAGACAATAAAAATATCAGCTCAGAAGCAACCGTAGAAGAACAAGGGCCTGGAGGTAAGTAACTACGGTAGGCGACGAAGGACATCAACAATTCTATCGAGTATACGATATAATAAGCTTGCAGCTTTGCAAGAATCAAAGGGTCCTCCCTAAGTACTACAATGAAAAACTAGCTGAGGAAGTAAGGAAGAAGGCTTCGACCTAAGCTCAGTGAGCTAAAGAGGAAGTGATCTTGTAACAACAATCTCACAACAACGTTGTATGTACTCCATGAGAAAGTGGCACCTACCATGGCTAAGGAACGGGAAGAAAAATCAAAAGTAATATTCGAGACCATATGAGTTGCACAATAATTCTGGCATACGTGGGAACTAAGATAAGCTAAGTATACACACAACAGAGGGGCAGAAAAACCAGGAAAAATAATAGCACGTTTAAAGGAAACTCAGAGGGAACGTAAGGGATTATGCACTTAAGACTTCAGAGTGATATTCATGCACCATATATGTTGTCATTCATACACCAGTAGAAGACTCTGAAATAAGTTAAAAGAAAAAAAATTGAGTACAAGTAATATACAAAGGATTGTATTATTAAATGATGGTATCACGGATATTCTAGAGCGTCCATGAAAGGCTAAAGTAATGATTTGAAGAAACGGATTCAGGTATTGTACGGGATTAATTTACCCATGTAAGGTGACTCGCATTTGGATGCTATGAAATACAGTTATGGAAGTATAGTATCGCCCCCAGGTGGGTCAGGAAAATCACTTCAAATGTTTCTCAATGCAATGTAAATTAATGAAAGGTCGGAAATGAGATGTTACATCCCGCATTTCGTACGTTAAAGTTTTGTCGTAAGTTAATCGACGCAAGCTCAGGAATGAGATTATTTTGAGGTTACAAATATTATGCTATTTCAAACAAGTAATAAGTAAATTCGTGAAAGTGAGAGGGTTAGCGAATCAAAGAAAATGAGTTTCGTCAAAATTTGTAATTTTGAGATAAAATACGGTCTGACCCCTATAATAAGAAACTCTCAAAATTCACAAAGATAGGAAATGAAAAATGGGATTGATTAAGTAAGTAAAGCCGTATGAAATTGTGATCAAATTCACAAAAATGAGATGTTATACATCTACCAAGTAACGATCTTCAGCTTCATGTGAAGTTATACAACGTAATAGCAACGGGATTTACTGGTATAATCTTTCTCAAGAATATCATACGGATATTTCCCTACTCCGATCTTGTCGTTACATGTTTTGTCGCAATTAAGGTGTGTTAGAGGGATTATCAAGAGAATCGACTCGAGAATGTTAAGGTTATCCCTTCTTTCCTTTTTGGCATGATCCACGATACAAACAAAACGAGCAAATGCACAACTTTCGTAAAGGACTCTATTCAAAGAATTACTAAGGATGCCTATGTTCTTGATTTCCCATTTGAATTATCATTATATCTTCTATTCACGGGTCACAGAAAAATACATATTTGATAAACTTTATCCGAAAGTCATATTGATTTTTATGATATTCCGAGAAATCTTATTAATGTATTTCTTATGCATTTCATGCATTTATACATGTACATCGACCCATGACCAGATGGCATTATATACGCGTATATCATATGTATATGGGATATGGAAAAAGTTTACGGTGTTATATACGCACCTCCACCTGATCAGCTGGTATACGTTGATGATTTGCCCACAGTGGCGAAATGATATGATGGGATGTCTTCAGAGGCTTGATGATGTTATGCATGCATATACCTATGCATGGTATGACATTTATACGCATATGCATGAAATTATAAAAATGAATTCACAGAGCTATGCAGACGTACATGTAGAGTCTTTTACTCCATGTTTCTCTCATGTCTATTATTGACTAATTTTTATTCCTTACATACTCGGTGCATTGTTTGTATTGACGTCCCTTTGCTTGGGGATGCTGCATTTCATGCCCGCATGTCTCTATGGACAGGTCCAGAGTCCTCCAAGTAGGCGATCAGCTTAGCGGAAGATATTGGTGCACTCCATTTGCTCCGGAGTTGCTTGTTTGGTTGGTATGATTTAGATGTGTATTGTTTGGTATGGCAGGTCTCTGTCTCAACCTTTATGAAAATTATGTATCTTTAGAGGCTTGTAGACAGATGTCCTGTACGTAAAACATTGTATGGCCTTGTCGGCCTATGTTCAGTGTACGAGTGATCATTTTAGCCTTATAGGCTCGTATGTCACATGTATAAGTTTCTATATCAAGTTGGGTCGTCCTTTATTGGGTATTCCCTTATGTTTATTCTGGTTATCCGATGACTACCCGTTTGGCCCATTTTCCAATGATAGTACGATAAGAGATATATGTATCATTGGTACTCGGTTGAGTAAGGTACCAGGTACCCGTTGTGGCCCATCGGTTTGGGTCATGACAGAATCCTCCTTAGTAGCCGTAGTGAAGGAAAATTAGTTCAGTGATCCTTACTTTTTGCAGTTGAAGGAGGGAATTCACAAACACAAGACTATGGCTTATAAACAAGGGGGAGATGATGGTACTTTGAGGTACAAAGCAGACTATGCGTTCTAGACGTAGATGGGCTCAGAGAGAGAATTATGCCAAAAGCCCATAGTTCCTGGTATTCTATTCACCCAGGTTCCACAAAGATGTATCATGATCTTGAGGATATTTATTGGTGGAACGATATGAAAAAAAACATAGCAGATTTTGTGGCTAAGTGTCCAAATTGTTAGCAGGTGAAAGTCGAACACCAGAGGCCTGGTGGTTTAGCTCAGAGTATAGAAGTTCTCGTTTGGAAATGGGAGATGATAAACATGGACTTTATAATAGGTCTACCTCGCTCGTTTCGGAAGCATGATACGATTTGGGTGATTGTAGACCGACTTACCAAGTCAGCTCAGTTCTTGCTAGTGAAGTCTATAGATTCAGTAGATGATTATGCCAAGTTGTATATCCAGGAAATCGTCTGATTGCATGGGACTCCTTTTTCCATCATCTCAGATTGTGGTGCTCAGTTCACATTGAACTTCTGGAAATCCTTTCAGAAAGAATTGGGCACAAGGGTGAACCTCAACACCGCTTTTCATCCTCAAACAGATGGCCAGGCAGAACGCACCATCTAGACTCCTGAGAATATGCTGAGGGCATGTGTTATCAATTTTAAAGGTAATTGGGATGATCATCTACCTCTCATTGAGTTTTCCTATAATAATATCTATCAATCTAGTATCAAGATGGCACCGTACGAAGCTCTGTATGGGTGAAGGTGTAGATCACCAATTTGTTGGTTCGAAGTTGGCGAAACGGTGTTGTTAGGACTCGATTTGGTCTATCAAGCTATGGAAAAAGTCAACTTGATACAAGAGTATTTGAAGATGGCTCAAAGTCGCCAAAGGTCCTATGCGTACGTGCGGCGCAGAGACTTAGAGTTCCAAGTTGATGATTCAGTGTTTCTTAAAGTTTCTCCTATGAAAGGCGTTATGAGATTTGGGAAGAAGGGGAAGATTAGTCCCCGCTATATTGGTCCATATAGAATCGTGTGAAGGATCGGGAAGGTGGCTTATGAGTTAGAATTGCCACAATAATTAGTTGTTGTACACCCAGTGTTTCATGTGTCTATGTTGAAGAAATTCATAGGAGACCTGTCACTTGTGGTTCCTACGGAGATTATAGGGGTTAAAGATAGCCCGACTTACGAAGAAATTCTAGTGGCTATTCTTGATCTCAAATCCGAAAGCTCAGAACTAAGGAAATTGCTTCAGCGAAAGTGCTTTGGAGGAATCAAAAGATTGAAGAGGCTACATGGGAAGCCGAAGATGACATGAAGTCCAGCTTGAGCAATCAAAGCTACGCCCTCTTCCACTGCTGACTATGAACAGTTGACAGCTAATAGATATCCCCATCTCTTTGAAGAACAAACCAAAAATGTGTAAGGTAGTTAAACTTTCCATTTAGACCTTATTTTATGATCTCCATGTCTTTCAGTATTTACTCAGCTCAGTATTCAGTAATCACGTATTTGTTCAGTTTGGTATACATGTGTTCATGATAGTTCAGTATTCGCATGTCACCATCACACCCATTTAATGTCCATACATAATCGTAGTTACAGCTAGGACCATCATTCGAGGACGAATGATTCCAAGGGGTAGATAATGTAACACCCCGTAAATTCGGTTAAGGTATGAATGTGTTAAATGAGAAGTAAGGTTAAATTTTTGACATGTGAAGTTCTATTTTGTATGAGTATGGGTGGAAATAGTTGTTTAGAATCAAGATGAAGAGTGAGGTGTATAAAATTCGATAAAATCTACTAAGTTTACAAATGGTCTGTCTTGCAGCATGATTTAGTGAAAATATGTAAAGAATTTGTGAAACCTCAAAACACAAAAGTAGTAGGCCTTTAAATATCTTTCCAAATTTATGGAACCCGAACGGATCTTTGTGCAAAATATTATGTGCGTTTGACAGAGCAATAGGCAATATGCGCGCCTAGGTGCGTACCCGAAGGGTCACGTGCGCGACCGCGCACTTGTGGCAGTGTTATTGCCATTTTGCACGGTCAGGTGTGTGGTCAGGCCTTCATGTGTGCGGGGACCGCACTTTAAAGCCCTACTTCGTACCCCACACCCCCAAATCACAAAAACTTGCTCTAGAAAGGGGATCTCTCAAGAACGTAACTCCTTACAGGTCCCTCAACTATCCAAGGTAAATTCTAATGGTGATTATAAGTTAATTTAAATTTTCCAACATCTCATTAACATGGGTAAACCCTCCATATCATTAGATATTCGATTGGGACATCATTGTTGAGAGAAGGAACCCTAGAATTCAAATTCAAGGGGATTGAACTTCCAAAAGTTAATGTTTTCACCCTCTAATTAATTCTGGCATTGGATTAATTATTATAAACTCTAGTTAATGAGATATGAGTTGATGGGTTTGATAGAAAAGCATGAACGGTTATAGGTTTGGGTTGTTGGTTGTTGATTATTGGTTAAGGGTGTTGTACTCCTTATGGGTGATGAAGAATGGTGTTGATTATAACTATTTGAGGCTTTAGAATTTATCTAGGAGCAAGAGAATGGGTTATTGGGTGAAGAAACATCATTAATATGAACTATGAAGCTTTGTTCTCACCAAGTGTTTGATAAGATGCTTAAGTGACCAAAATATGAGTATCATAGCTAATATGGAATCCCTTTGACTTGTATTGCTATAAATTAAATTTGAAAGGTCCGGCAAACATTGTATTACGCTCGAGAACAGGAACTTAAGGTATGTGAGGCTAACTCTTTACGTTTGGGAATGTCTATGATTCTCCTTAGGTTACATTCATTATGACTATCACTAGTTTACTCAGAGAGTAATTATGCCTTAGTCCCATGAATGGTCGTAGAACTTCTATTCTCTAGATGTCATATTTTCATAATCATTCAATATTCTACGAGTTTTAGTTATGACAAGACAACTTATTATTAATACATATCTCAGTCTAGCCCTACTCAGTATTCTAATATCATGTAACTCAGAATGACTAGTCCGGAATGTTCAGCACCTGTATTTGGGCCTGAGGCCGTAGTTTATGCTTTATACATTTTTGGCCCTGAGGACGAAGTTATGTATACGTATACTTGGGACCGAGGCCGCAGTTTGTGCATATATATATATTGGGTCTGGGATCGCAGTCTATTTATTCAGATAAATAGTCGGTTCATCATTCAGAAGAGAGAGTATTCATAACCTTACTTCCTATGTTTAGTTCAGTTATTAGTTATCAATTTCACTTTCAGTATTTATAGTTCTTTCCATAAGTTTTTTTACATACCAGTGCAATTCAAATGTACTGACGTCCCTTTTTGGCCATTAACGATTTACAGGTTTATAATTCTGCTTGCTAGGACATCTCTTATCAGCTATTGCTGAGCCCAAGTCTTTCAGGGCATTATCTCTCCCTTTTTCAATCATTATAGTATTTCAGTTAATAAGGTATATCGAGGACCTTGTCTCAGTAAACATTTAGCATTTCAGTATTCTTTAGAGGATTCATAGACTATATCCTAGTCCGTCAGATGTTAACAGGCTTTTATGTGTTAGCGTAGTCGGCTACTCGTTTAAATTTACAGACTTTTCAGTACTTACTGCATTTATGATATGTCACTCAGACTCTTTAGTAGATCAACATGTTGAATGTTTATATTCAGCTTACAGTTATACCACATGTTGATCCATCCACCTAGTTGGTTCGCTCGGTCACATGTAGTTAGGCACCGAGTGTCGTGTTACGCCTAGGCCATGGTTCGGGGCGTGACATTTTGGAACCCTAAACACTTGGCATATTTTACCCTCATTATAAACTTATAACCGCACTGACGAATCATGTGCCAATAAAGCCAATCTCGCATAGAAGGCATGTAAACAAGGGTGTGCATCAATACTCAACAATATCAAGGTCCATTGTTACACACCATATTTTCATACGTGGAAGTACGCCATAAATAAATTGATGGAAGCTCGAAAAATGAGATGTCACATCTCGCATTTTCATACGTTCAAGTTTCGTCATAAGTTAATCGACGCAAGGTTGGGAATGAGATCATTTTGAGATTATAAGTATTATGATATTTCAAGCAAGTGATAAATAAATTCGTAAAGGTAAGAGGACAAGCAAGTCAAAGAAAATAAATTTTCGTCCAAGTTTGACATGTTGGGATAAAATATGGCACGACTAAAATACTCAATATTTATGGACTAGTGTCATACAAAGTACTACATGACCATAATAGTAAGGTGTATAAGATATGTAAAAAGTGAGTAATATTTTAAGTAGGTGAAAATAATTCTTAATGATGTGAGTAATTGATTAATTATTGGGTAATGAAACATTACCTAGTTAATTAATAATTGATAGTGAATTAATTAAAATCTTTGGATAAAGACTAAATCAAAAAAAACGTGGCACCCCTTTGTAATGCATTAGATGACTCATAATGTCATTTGGTAACGTGGAAAGATTTGAGAACTCTTGGGTTTAAATATTAAAAGTAATCTACATCATATACTATAATATAATGGACATGTTTGATCTTAAAAAAATGGATAACTGTTTTACCTATTTAATCTGGACTTGATTAATAGACTCACGGGTGAAGATCTTAAGCTTACGGGTGGAGATAAAAAAAATTTCAAAAGTTTCAAGAATCTCCTTTTCACTACAAGACTTCTAATTCACGAAGGAACATGAATTAAGATTTAGCAAAGTAGCGGATTTTGAGAAAAAAAAATTCCATACAAAGTTACACTGCGTAATAGCAACGGGATTTTGAGATACTAAAGGAGTGCGGTGCAATTCTTCTAAAAAATATCACACGGATTTTTCCCTACTAGGTATGTTAAGGTTAAGCTTTTTCTTCATTTTGGCATGATCTCGTCATTACACAAGTTTGATAACGAGGCATAAAAAAAATGCATATCCCGAAATTTATGTATATTTTGCTAGTCTCGCAAGTTACAATATTTTCTTTATCAGGACTTCATATTCATTTGAGTATTTTCTTTTTCCAGTCAAGAGAGAAGAGAGCCTATATATATACAGTATCACAGTATTTTCATTACTATCGAGCAATAATTGATGGGCAGGCCCCTATTGGGCAAACCTCTGATCAGATGGTAAGTTATATACTTAGCCTACTGTGGCCGAGCGCCTATGAGCGAGCCTAATTGGTCGAGATACAGAGCCTAGTATGACCGAGCGCCTATGAGAGAGCCTACTATGGCAGAGCAGTTATATACATATACCGAGCGTTATAAGGCCAGACAACTATTTTACTTACTATATTGTGAGAGTTGAGTCAGTATCAGCAGGTAAGCATATCTTCAGATTATATTTGACTCCCAGTTACTTTCAGTTATTATATTATCAGCTCAGTTTCAGCTTTCAATATATTTCCTTACATACTCGATACATTATTTCATACTGACATCCCTTTTCTGGGGGCGCTTCATTTCATGCGTGTAGGTTCAGACAGACAGTAGACCTCCTCATTAAGTGTTGCCTGAGTTCAACTTGATCGGTAAGCTCCATACCTTTCGGAGTTGCCGAGTGTAAACCCTTATGTACATCTTGTATATATATATATATATATATATATATATATATATATATATATATATATATATATATATATATATGTATGTATGTATATATGTTATGAGTAGGTCGGAGATATGTTACGGTCATAGTATATCCATCAGTAGAGGCTTGTACACATATCAAGTTAGTTAGTGCAGTATGTATATTTGGTGGGTTTGTCAGCTGCAATAATTTTGATGGCCTTGTTGGCCCAGCTCTATATTGATATTTAGTCAGCATTCATAGTTGTCTTGAAATGTGGCCCATGGCCAAAGTATGACATCATAAGTTCAGAGTCCCTTAGTCACAAGTTGGTATGCAAGGATAGGGGCACCGGGTGCCGGTCTCGCCCCCAGGTTTGGGGCATGACATAAGTGGTATCAGAACCAGTTCTGTCCTAGGGAGTCTACAAGTCGTTTATAGTAGATTCTTGTTTATGGGTGTGTTGTGCACCACATTTATAAGCAGGAGGCTACAGGGAATTTAGGACTGTCACTCCTTATTCTTACTCTAGATCGTGTGGTAGAGCTCACTTTTAAGAATTCAAACTCCGAACTTCTATTTTATTCGTAAAAAGACGATGCCTACATTCAAAAAGACGGTCGATAAGAGATATAGCTATGGAAATATTGAGTTAGAGGAATTCGATTTTTGCATCATGCTTGTTATGGATAAATTTGAGGTATTCAGCAGATCATGTGTGTACTAAAATGTGTAAGCTTCTTGATAAGGAGCCTTAAGGAAGAAATATCTACCCACCCATATGGTAAAAATCACTAAGATATTTAGAAGGTACAAGTTTCAACAAGTAAAAGAAGCCAGATGAAGAAGGGTGCTATGGAAGATTATCATTATTTACCATTCAGAAAGGGAGATATAAGCTTTTGAATTACCTTCAACAGTAATAGATGTACGTACCACCGGCCACACCTATCTCAATTATGCCCTATGGGAGCTAACGGATATGCTTTAAGAGAAAAATAAGATAGCAGGATCCGGGTTGGGTTAGAGTAACCCAAAATGATGAATGGATGGTTTGCGTTAGTTGAGATTTCCGAAGGATGTTACAAAGGTGATAATGGACCTCCTTTTGAGATACCTAGATGGTGCACTCTAAAACAGTACAGCTAGATATGAGTACTATAAAGACGTGCACTGAAATCCTGGAAGGGAAAAATATTACATTAGTGTGGCTCTCGTCCCTAGTAGAGAAAGAATATTTGGAAATTCAAAGAGTCAATGGATGGAGCAAGAGGAGCTAAAAGCAAAAGAATATTTTGTTCGAATTTTCCCAATAAAGGGATAGATAGAAATATTAGCAGGGAAGTATGAAGAGGGATAATGAAGCATTATGAGTGAGATGTGATACATGGATGGAAACAGTAGAGTGTTATAGAATCTATAGTCAAATGAAGAAAGAGACGAGAGGTGATGGGCCTTAAGACAACAAGAGAGTGTAGGCCATATAGTCACATCCTCATTTCAAGAAATAAGTTCGTGACTCTAACATGATTAACAGAAGGAAAAGTTAGAACCCAGAGTAATAGAAATCAGTATGGACTAGTGAACAAAATAAACTAAACATGAATTAGGAATTGAGTGATTTGATAATAGTCAGAATCATGAGAATTTCATATTGCATTCCGGCAATAATAGAATGGACAACAGAAGAAGAACCATGATGAATTCAGAGAATGGTTATTCAGGGAAACGCTTCCCTAAATCAAGAAATATGAGCAAAGTTAAGCTTAAGGGACTGTATGTGCCAGTTACACTAACTGTCACCATCGCGAGTGAGGAATTTTGTTATCCTTAACATAAAAGGATTACCGCAAGGCGAGTAGGGGTCATTGATGATGTGAAAGGACGCCAAAGATGAAGAGGAAAAACATCTATAGGAAGGTCGTCATAGATCCAAGTCTTAGTACTCCCCTAAAGGGGGGAATATGGAATAGTGTGGCATTAAGTCAGAATTAAGTGGATCTAGTAACTATGGGATGTTAAAGGAAGAATGCGATAATATGAGAAAGGGATGAGATTGCACTTATTCAAATGTTACAGATATGCGATGACTCCATAACATTATGTAATCACAGAATCAACAAAAGGAAGTACAGGTTCCTGCCCGGGATGTTATTGGTAGATAAGGAGCCAGTACGTGAGATAAGTTAAGACAAAGGAAATAACCCAAGAATACTACGCAGAGTATTGATATGAGAATGGACCAACGAGTAGTTAGCAACTGATTGAGGAAGAACCTAGTTACGGCTAAACAAGGCGATACATACAAATCAATAGATCATGCAAGATAAACATAGTAAATCCCAACATAGGGAATTCAGTCTCGCAGATATGACATCGTAACCTTTAGAAATATTAAGATAGGAGTTCGGGTAGTTAAAGGTACCGTATGAGTGTTACGGAGATAAAAGAGAGTGTCACTAGGAAGACAATCAAAATATCACCTTAGAAGCTACCCAACAAGCACAAAGTCATGAAGGTAAGTAATTAAGGATAATTACCACTAAGAAAGAACATCAAAAATTCCGCCGGGTAAATGATGTAATAAGCTCGCAGCCTTGCAAGAATAAAATGGTCCTCCCTAAGTACTACAATAAAGACTAGTTGGGGAAGTAAGGAAGAAGGCTTCAACCTTAGCTCAGTGACCTAAAAAAGATGTATTCTTATAACAACGGTCTCACAACAACGGTCTCACAACAACGTTGTATGCATTCCATAAGAAAGTGGCACCTACCGTGGCTAATGAACGTGAAGTAAAATCAGAAGTGATATTCAAGATCATATGAGTTGTATGGAATTCCAATATGTGTGGGCACTGAGAAAGTTAAGTATGCACGCAACAAGGGGGCAGAAAGACCACGAAAAGTAATTGCTTACGTTCAAAGAAAGTTGATATGGAATGAAAGGAATTATTCGATCAATGATCCAGAGTTAGTTACGTTATGAATGCACTTAAGAGTTCGGAGTATTATCTGTGCAGCATATATTTTGACAATCATATAGCCATAGAAGACCCCTATATAAGTTAAAAGAAAGAATTGAGTCCAGGTCATACACAAAGGATTGAATTGTTAGAAGATTGTATCATGGATATTCCATAGTATCCATGAAGGGCTAAAGCAATAACTAAATGCCATAAGCCGCAGATCGGAATATAGCTTAAGTTTACATAAAGGCTTATCAAAAGGAAGAGGAAACTAAAGAGTGACATCAACCAAGTAAATCAGGAGTCTGATTATTGGACCCAAAAATTATAGAAATCGTGATTGAGAACATTGTAGGATCACCCTTAATATCAGAGGTACAAGATAGATAATACAACAACCAAATTATATAACGGCTCTATGAGAAAGCCAGTTAGAAAAGTACCAGCCTCATAAGAAGTCAGTATGAAACTCCCACCAGATGGTGTATGCACCCGAGGTGCAAGTATTACAATAGAGCTTCAAGTTGTGGATGTAAATCATACCTACGTAGAAGGGGAGTTACGAAAGAGATAGAAGACGTGATGCGAGATTTTAAAGTAAGTGAGGTAAAGGTTAACAACGTTTGAGGTACTCAAGTACAGAAGGTTATGAATAGTCCTTACTTCGAAAAGAATGCTAAAAGCATTGGGATTCAGTATCCAGGAAAGATAGCGGTGGCATGCTTTCCAGCCTATGGTTTCTAGGTATCGAGAAGCCTGATTAAGAAAGTAAAGAAGAGTTAGAGGTGATGTGATGTCTCGCTTAATGATCCAGAATAACACAAGGAAATTTATGGTGCAAGCAAGTTGAAGGAAGGTTGTAAGTATTATAAATAGACATGTATAGGTGTCAAGCTAAAGTATGGTAAAGCGACAAGGATTGAGGAAGACAGGAGCAAGGACAAGAAAGGGAGAGTAAGAAGGTGACGAGAAATGGATAAGTCCTCGGAACTAAGCGCAGGAAAAACAAAGAGATGATCATTTCTCTAAGTTATATAAAGCTCAGTATAGCCTGAAAGAACTCAAATGAGTCTAGGGATAGTAGCATTTAAAAGAGATGGAATGCTGCCCTGGTAATATAATGAGGATGTAGTTGTGATAAGATAAAGGGTGATGTTTGGGCCTTCGATTGAGTAATAACTTGAAAAGGATACCCATGTAAGGTGAGTCGTATTGGGATTCTATAGTATACGATTATGGAAGTATTGTATCGCCCCTAGGTGGATCAATCTAATTACTCCAGATGTCCCCGATAAGACATAAGCCCTAGCAGCAGTATTACATAAGAGATCAATTTATCGGTAGTAGATGATAGATCAACAATAAGGTGAATCAACAATGGATGGACAAAAGTCACAAAGTATGAGGTGACATTAGGCCGTCATTCTTAAAATGAACAGTAATGAGGAAGCATTAAAGGACATAGATTTATACATATAGGATAAGCAACAAACATAACTTGGAGTTTGGTAGAAGACCTCAGTAACAATAAATCGAGGTAAGAGTTATAGTATTTTATGACCTATTTAGATGCAGTAAAGTCATGCGGATAGATAATCTAGCCTATGAAATAAGATATAGCAATATTCGTAAGATCGACAAAGTATCGAGCAAAGGACTTCAATATACCTATAGATGCCCAGAGGGACATCTTATTAAGCCATGTACATGGTTACAAAGTGAGGCCTAGAGATTGTCTAAAAGCTGGAGGAAAAAGAAAAGAAGAGTCACATAGACGCACTTACAAAGTCAAAGTCATACAGGCCGCATGATAAAAGGTAGCAACAGTTACAAGATTGGAAGAATACCGACAACGAGTTGTGGTGCGATAAAGACGCCTACAGGGGGAAATGCCCTGGCCTTTGGGATTCATTCAAAGGACAGTTTCCTAGATGGCAAGAAGGGTATCAAAGTATTCACAAGAGCTATAGGTTATGAGATTGATAAGTGCATCAGTCAACATTCGAGGAAGAATATTCCAAAGTGGGGAATGATTTTACATCCCATGTTTTCATACGTGGAAATAAGCCATAAATAAATTGATGGAAGCTCGAAAAATGAGATGTCACATCCCGCATTTTCATACATTCAAGTTTTGTCGTAAGTTAATGTACGTAAGTTTGGGAATGGGATTATATTGATATTATAGGTATTATGCTTTTCCAAGAAAGTGATAGATAAATTTGTGAAGATGAGAGGAGAAGCAAGTCAAAGTAAATGAATTTTCGTCCAAGTTTGACATGTTAGGATAAAATACGTGTATACGACCAAAATCGGGGAAGCCCGATTTTAGGGGCTCTATGGCATTCTAAGTCCGATCTCGAAAGGCTCGAAGGGGAATCTGAAGTTCGACCTCGGAGTGCATACCTCGGGAGAGTGTGTCGAAGCCGTCATGGAAGACATCAAGACATCATAAAAATCGACGACCGTCATGGAAAGGCGGGAAATTCCCAAGGACACGTGGTTAGAACTGGTAAGGTCTGCAAAAAAAGTACAAGTCCGTACTGAGTCGTGATACAACTGTTTCAATAGTATTTCTTTGTCAAAATTAGGGATGTACTTTGCTAGGATTCTCCCTCCTATATAAAGGGGATCCCTATCATTTTTTAAGACATGAAGATTCACTACAATAGAACATTCTCTGCTTTTTTTTCTCAACACTGTCTCTCAAATTTATCGCTCCTTTTTTATTGTTTTTATTTATTTTCATTAATTAATTGTTGTTATTCGACCTTGAGACCCGCGATTCTAGTGAGCTCGAGGCTCCAGTCTTGTGACAACTTTGTTTTGCTTATCTTACTTTCTTCGCTTGCATTCGTTGCTTCTTAATTATTAACTAGTATTGGAATAAATCACGTATTTTTAGAACCACAAATCAAATATAATTTTTGAAACCATTTTCAAGGTAAACAATACGGCCCGAGCTAAAATACTCGTGCAAAAACCATTTTCGTCGAGTGCAGCTCCGAAGCCCATTCCAAGGAAGTTCAGGATGCCTGATTTCCCAAAGTACAACGGAACCACAGATCCTAATGGGCATATTGCCACATATACTTGTGGTATAACCGGGAATGACTTAAAAGACGACGAGATCAAGTCCGTCTTGTTGAAGAAGTTTGGAGAAACACTGCCAAGGGGGCCATGATGTGGTATCATAACCTACCCCCGAACTCAACAGACTAGTTTGCTATGTTGGCAGACTCTTTTGTGAAGGCACATGCTGGTGCCATTAAGGTCGCTACAAGGAAGTATGATATCATCAAAATTAGACAGAGAGAGAACGACATGCTAAGGGAGTTCATGTCCCGCTTTTAGATGGAATGAATGGAATTACCACCAGTCTCTGATGACTAGGCGGTGCAAGCCTTCACTCAGGGATTGAATGAATGAAGCTCAATAGCTTCGAAGCAGCTTAAGAATAATCTGATCGAGTATCCCGCTGGGACTTGGGCGGATGTGCATAACAGGTATTAATCGTAGATCTGGTCAAGGACGGCCAATTAGGAGTCCCCTCGGGCTCAGTATACCCAAGTAGGCTCTTTGCAAAAGAGTTAAGGAATGCAGAAAGGGAGTCAAAACCAAACAACGAAAGATACCAGCCATATGTCGAAGATCGAAGGAACGCCCCAAGGCATGATATACCTTGAAATGATCGAAGGGTAGATCGAGGTCAGATTTTTCGGGGACTCATGAGCAAAACTACGTTTGATAGGCACACGGGACCAATGGAGGCACACCGGTTTTTGGAGTATAACTTCAACATCGATGCATCAAACGTCGTATCAGCAATAGGTAAGATCAGAGATACCAGGTGACCGAAGCCAATACAGTCAGATCCTTCCCAAAGGAACCCCAACTTAATGTGAAAGAACTATAGCACTCAGGGCCATAGGACCGAAGGTTGTAGACAACTTCGGGAGGAGGTAGCCCAATTGATCAGCGAAGGGCAACTTCAAGAGTTCCTCAGCCGGCGATCTAAGAATCACTTCGAGAGAGGGACACGAACAGGAAAGATGAACATGAGGAGCCGGAACATATCATTCATATGATCATTGGAGGAGTCGACGTCCCACAAGGACCTGTATTCAGACAAACGAAATTATCCACCACAAAGGAAAAGCGGACTGGGAGTTATGTACCCGAGGATGATTTCACATTCATTGAAGAAAACATCGAGGCCTTGTCTCAGCCTCATAATGATGCACTGGTAATTTCTTTTCTTTTGAATAAAATTCAAATTAAATGCGTGTTCGTAGATCCAGGTAGTTCGGCCAACAAAATCAGATCGAGAGTGGTGGAACAACTCGGGCTGCTCGATCAGATCATACCCTCCTCTCGAGTCCTTAATGGATTCAACATGGCGAGTGAGACAACCAGGGGGAAATCATCCTCCCAGTCAACGTGGCTAGTACAATTAAAGATACCAAGTTTCATGTCATCGAAGGTGACATGAGGTAAAATGCATTACTTGAAAGGCCATGGATACATAGCATGAGGGCAGTGCCATCGACTCTTCATCAAATGATGAAGTTCCCAACAAAGGACGGTGTGAAAATAGTATATAGAGAGAAACATGCAGCAAAGGAGATATTGCAGTGCACGACATGGCACCAACATCGTCACCTTCACCTCGGAGAAGTCCAAAACAAACCAGGTAGCCAAATAACAATCACAGTCTACACCCTCAATTGAATCTGGGGGGCAGGCGATCGAGGAACAGTTGATCAAGGATGTCGAAGTCAATAGTCAGAGAGCTTGAACATGCTTCAGTCCAAGGTAAAGCTTGCATTCACCAAAGATAAGTTAATAAAATTTCTCAAAACTCATTCCCGTTGCCCATCATCGATCGCTTGATTGATGCCATGACCGGCTAACAAGATCCTTACCTTTCTCGATGCTTACTCTAGGCTCATTTGAATTTGCTTGTTATCGGAGTAAAAATATCATTTGAATTCGATCTTAATGTGATGCCCTTCGGGTTAAAAAGTGCGGGAGCCATATATCAACGCCTACTTAATAAGATGTTCAAACATCAAATAAGAAAGTTTATGGAAGTTCACATTGATAATAGTCTAGTTAAGTCCCTGCGCACAGAGGACCATTTGACTCATTTGCATGTTTAGAAGGCATACTATGAAACTCAAACCCGAAGAATGTACCTCAGTAGTCGGTTCGGGAAAATTTTTGGGCCCCATGGCTATTTGATTCCCTTGTTCGATGCCATGAACATCGCCCTTGAGGTAATAGGTGGAAAGCGTGAGGCCGCACTGGTTTGAATGGCCGCTCAAAGGCGAAAGATCAAAAAGTACTACAACAGAAGAACAAAACTCCGCTACTTCAGAGTTGGGGACCTAGTTCCAAGAAAGGTCACCCTCAATACTCGAAACTCGAATAAAGGAAAGCTAAGTCCTAGTTGCAAAGGACCGTACTGCATCCACTGCATCCTTAGAGAAATAGCCAAAAGGTTGTATGAACTTAGAACCGTGGAAGATGAGCAACTACCAAGCAGTTGGATCATGTAGATGCTCAAAGAGCTATTATTACTGAGGTATAATCTTCTCCTATTTCATTTATATTTTATACTAACTCGTTGTAGGTGTTTGATTGACAGGAATGGAAGCACCCTCCAGCTCGAAGACCATGGGTTTTAAAGCATGCATTGCACTCTTTTTCCTTAGATCGGGTTTTATCCCAAATGGGTTTTACATGCAAGGTTTTTAATGAGGCAACACCAATATTCTACCTGAGGAAAACTCAACAAATATTCAAGGCATCTTTCCAATCAACCTCGAATACTGGGGGGGCATCACCCTCGGAGGTTACTCTTTCGATGAAATCAAAATATGCCTAAAAGGGCCTCGATAGGAGAATGTTATATTGGGCCAAACGATCAAATGAACCGTGCACATATAGAACAATCAATCCCCCGAGGGTAAAAACATGTACACATGTATCAAGTAATCGAAGAACCACTTTTATTTGTCAAAACACTTTGTTCCTCGAAGAAATCTACTATTTTCTCATCCAGCGGCTCTAAGGCTAAACACGCCCGAGCACTCGAGGACTGTCACCAATAGTCATCTTACCATCAAAACTCGAATTCGTAAGACCTCAATGAGGCAACATCGAGTCTGTAAGACCTCCATGAGGAAACATCGAATCTATAAGACCTCAACGAGGCATAATCAAATTTATAAGACCTTAAAAAGGCATAACCCCAGTATTAAGGCCAAGGCTGTATATATTCGAACTTATAAGACCCCTAAAAAGGCATACCCTCGATATAGAGGCCGAGGTCATCTCACCTGAGGACTAAAGACTATGGTCATACTAAAAGGCTACGGCCTAATTAACGCGGCTCGGAAACGTCCGACTTCTACCATAAAAACCATAGGCCTTCAAACACTTCGAGAAAATCGGTTAATCAGGCTACCCTCGGCATAAGCAAAGGAGCTTCGATAATATCAGCTATGAATAATGAATAGGCCTCGAACAAATCAGCCTTTAACATACAGGCTTCGAAAAATCAGCCTCCCAAAGAACCTTACGAGGTACTCAACTATCGTCACATATCGACTTATAATCGAGGTTCCTACTTGAGCCGTCGAAGAGTCAGACGAACACAAAACATGCCAAGGCATGACAAAACTTTAAAAGTCTTTAGCCAGAATGGGGGAAAATTATAGCCATATTATAGGACAAATTGGCCCAATCTAAAAAAAGCCTAAGGGGCGACATGTAAGAGCCTAAGGGCCAACCTAAAGAGCCTAAGGGCCAACCTAAAGAGCCTAAGGTCCAATCTAAAAAACCTAAAGGTTTTATATTCTGAGTCCAACGCATCAGACTGATCATCGACAAACATCTTAAATCAAAGACAAAGGCAAGATGAAAAGTAATGCAAAAATAAAATGAAAGGTTTCTTTATATATAAACAATAGCACAACGGTACATCTACAACACTCCCATGAGGAGCCCGTTACAAATATCAAAGAAAGACCTAGTCTATCATCGGAGACTTTGCCCTCTTCCCCTCGGGGACTCTGCCTTTGTCAACCCTCTCGGGACTAGCTTCCTCATCGGCCTCTTCCTCGTCACCTTCAGCATCGTCTTTATTATTAGAAGAAACGAGGAACTTAACACCAATCTCGTCCTCTCTGGCCTGGTCTATCTCCTTTGAGAGATCGAAGCCCTTAGCGTGAATCTCCTCGAGGGTTTCCCTCCGGGATCTGCATCGAGCATATTCATTGCTTCTTCTCTCACAATCAGAAGCCCCCCTCAACTCATTCTGGGCATCAGTACCATCTTTGAAGTAGATGGCCACCTTCTTATCAGCCTTTACTCGGACCTCTTCGGCTTCTGCTCGAGATTCCACAATTTCGGCATTCATCTTCAAGAGACCGGTTTCGAGCTTAGCTATCCTGCTCGCCTGAATCGAGTTGCTCTCTTGAGCATTACAGAGTTGAACTTCGAGGGCAGAGGCTTTAGCCAAAGCATTCTTTATGGCCGCAACAAGGACATCCATTTGTGCCTTCAATTCGTTGCACTCAGAAATGACATGGTTGACTTCGCCCCAAAGGCGTTCCAGCATCTTGATCTAGCCCATATTCATACATGCAATCTCGGGTTAGTTCTGACCAAAGGTGTACCAATTCCTTTTCCTTCTTATTACAATGAAGCTTGAGGGATTTCTCCTTGTTCGAAGACATACGCAACTTGGCCTCGCGCAAAGGAGCTCAGTCTTGAGTTTGTCAAAGACCTACAAAAAAGAAGTCCCAGTTAGAAAAAAAAGTAAGTATGAAGTTAGAAATGTCATAATGCCATCACAAAACTCACCACGAGTCTCTAAGCCTCCTTAATGGTCGAGTTCACATATACCGTCTCGGTCTTATCGGCCCCGGTAGAGCAACCCTGGAAAGGTTCGTGTACACTCGGGACCCTTCCTAATTTGGGCGACATCTGTCTCCAAGTGTCCCTCGTGGTATCTTCGGAGGAAGATGAGAATAATGGTGATGGACCTGTTGTCGTGGCCTCAGCAAAAGCACCCGAGGCACTCTGATCGGGAAAAGGTGCGACAGAGCCCATCCCGATCAGAGTACTTGTCGATACCTCACAAACAACTTCCAAATCAGGTAATGAAGGACCTTTGCCCCTCTTCTCTTTTGGAGCCTCTCCCTCGAAGCTAGGGGCCTCGAGTCCACCGGGCTGAACAAACCTAGGAGGCCTCCTGGTTCGAGCTATCAGCGCAGATCCATCCTCTTCGGTAGAGATATCATGCGCAAATCGACCAACGAATATAAGACCTTCGTCGATGGCTGCATACTCTTTGCGCCTCTGGGCAGGTCCTGCTTTGCGATGAATATCTGTGTCCCCCGAGGATTCTTTCATTTTATTATCATTCTTTGGCTATGAAGCTGAAGGACCTTCCTCTGCCCCGAGAAGAGACGGTCTCATCTCAGAGAAGTCACCGATGCCTGCCGCAGGAAAAAATAATATACATAAATAAAAGTACTTCTTAAAAGAGGAACCACATAGCACATACCATGGTGTTTTTCCTCCCATTTTCCCTTCAAAAATATTGCCACTTGCGTTTGTTGTAGGCCGAAGCAGCCTCCAATTTGCGAACCCAGTTCGTGAGATCGAGGACCGCATCTAGCATCCACGAGACCGCTGTGGAAGGGGAAAAGGAGCGTTCTTATGAAATCTGACAAAAATGAGAATAAAAGTAATAAGGTACAACATATTACTTACGTTTGAACTTCCATTCCTCGAGGAACGGTAGGGACTCTGCATGGATGATGTAAATGGTCCTCACTCGAATAAATCGACTCATCCATCCTTGATCCTTGTCCTCGTCGTTGCCGGTGAAGAAGGGCTTGGTGGATCAGCGTCGTAGTTTAATTAGACCTCAAAAATGTAGAGGCTGATACATCATAATAAGGTGGCTAAGACTAAACTCAAGCTCGGCCTTTTCAGCAAAAAAATCTCATCATTAGCACGATCCGCCAAAAAGATGGATGGAACTTAGCCAAAGTAACTCGATACTTTCGATAGAACTCGAGCATGAGTCGGTCGAGGGAAACTAACGTAAAGGGGTACATATACTCATTGAAAAAACCCCTCTACAAGAGCCATAATATCCTCTACACGAGAGGGTATCTGCAGTACTACCCTTTCTCCCCATCCACAGTCTCTCCTTACAGCTTCGAGGTGTCTCTCCTCGATTGACCGAATATATCTCGATGCATGTTCTCGATGGCTAGGGGCATTGGGGGGTTTCTCCAGCGTGAAATCTTTTTCCAAGGAAAAGCAGTTCAAGGTTAGCTCGTCAAGCACCGGCAGTGTACCACTGGCCAGGCAAGAAGTAGAGGGGGGGCTTCCCTCTTTTTGATGAACGGATTTGGATACGGTAGCCATGATCTCTTTAAAACAAGAAAGGGGAGATGAAAATGCTGGCTTTTAATGAAAGGGAACGAAAGTATATATAAGAAAAAAGTGATGACTATTCATTGATGTTGATAGCCAACCGGCTCTAACGAAGCAATTATGACTTTTGGGGAAGCTACCTGGCATGCCACTTCGTTAACTTCGCGGTCACGTCATAAGAACGACGTCACCGCACAACGCCTCGAGGGGTCAAGAAGTCAAATTGTTTTCTTGTCAGTCCTTTCTTAGGAAGGTATGTGATTAGAGTTAGAGAAGCCCGGTTTTAAGGGTCTCTATTACGCTAAGGCCAAGCTCGAAGAATTTGAAATTAAGTTTGAACCTGAACTTTGAATAAACACATAAATGCGGAACATCGAAGGCATCAATGCAAAGTAAAACAAAAACAAGAAGATTATTTGTATTCCAAAAGGCGTATTACACGAGTGCACTTACAAATAATGCATTTACAAAGCTCTCACACAGAGCCCTAACCCAAAAGAAGAAGAAATAAAAAGAACGAAAAGGGGCCTAGTCTTCATCTTCACTACTCTCCGAGGCACTAGCAGAGCCCTCGCCGAAAGCGATCAGTGCTGCTAACTCTTCTTCTAAGGCCTTCACTTCCTTGATTTTGGTAGAGAGATCGAAACCCTTGGCATGCACTTCTTCGAATGCCTGCCTTCGAACTTCTAATCGAGCATGCCCGAGGGTGCGGGTCAGCTTGACCTCGGCCTCTTCAGATATCTTCTTGGCCCGAGCATTTACAGCAGCGGCATCTTCTCGGTACGAGGATATAAGTGCTTCGGCCTCAGAAATAGAGCGACGGCCAATTCTGCATGAAGCGCTTTATATTTGTGGCCCTCCTCTTTCGCAGCCTAAAGAAGATGATGGGCTGAGGTCAGCACCTCTCGAAGAGTGTCTTTCTCAGAGGACATGTTGTCCATGCTCTATCTCAGGTCGAGGATCTCAACACTTTTGGCCACAATCTCTTCCCGAAGTTGCCCCGCTAGGTCATCCTTTTGCTTGATCTGAAAAAGCATGTCAAATTGTTGTACGCTGAGTTATGAAAATAGAAAGCAAACCCTCGAAGGCTAAGTTACCTGCTCGATGAAGTTGGCCCGCTCTTGGAGTGCTTTCTCCAAGCCCGCCCGAAGGTTATTCAATTCCACTCCCTTTCGTGCATGCAGAGTTTTGAGCTCATTCGACTCCGCCACGAGCTTCCCAAACTCCTCCTCACAATGAGTCAGCTCGGCTCTTAACTTGGAGAAGGCCCGGTCGTAAATCCTCACGACCTATAACACAAACTAAAGTAGTCAAAAAAACAAGGATCAAAAATCAAAAGCACAAGTATTAGTAGTTCTTTCTGAAGTTTCTCAGCCTCCTCGAGAATAAGTGGAGCATTGAGATCATGTTCCTCCTCAACACCGGCAAAGTAATCTTCAAATATATCATTCTATCCATGGGATGCCCCCACGTCGGGAGTTTCCCTGTTTTGGGCATCCCATATTTGTCCTGAAGAAAATGACGGGCCTGCGGAGGATCATCTATGTTAACAACCCCAATCGGGGCCTTCTCTCGCCCTAGAAGAGTTTGAGATTTGGTTCCCCCGAATTTTCCAGCCAAGTTCTCATCGGCACATGATGTATCCTGGTCGATCATCGGCTCGAGGACCATATCAACAACCCCTGGCTCGGCAAGATCTAGCTCAGCAGCCTTCGAAGAATCGATGTTTCACTTTCCCCTAAGTACTAGTGAAAAATTGTCATCATCTTCATCTTCAGCGCGAAGACTCTCAGCAGCTGCTGGAGTTAAGGTCGTCGCATCGGCCCTAGGCTTTCGAGTTTTTACTCTCTTTGGTTTTGCAGACTCCGCTGAAGTCTCCTTCTTTCTCTTCTTATATTTGGTGGCTCTTTGGGTCTCCATTTCACTAGGTGGAGGCAGCCTCATCAAAATGGCTTCACCAAGGCCTGCACAATCACAAAAGATCGAGTATACCACCAAGAAATCTCTTACTAAGGAATTCAGATACGACAATGATTGAAGCTTACCATGATTTTTGGCCTCCCATCAGGTTTTGTCCAAGTTGCGCCAAACGCGCTTAACATATGGGAGATGGAATCCAATTGTCGTACCCAGCTCGGGAGGTCTTTGACCGCAATAGGGTACCACTCGACGGCTGCTTCATCGGAAGAGAATAAGCTCAAAAAGGAAAAGAAAATGAAGCATATTCGATAAATCGGCACTCACGACTCATATTCTATTCCTCGTGGAACGGTATCTTCTCAGCAGGGATCAGGTCCGAGGTCCTGACTCGAACGAAGTGGCTCATCCACCCTCGGTAATTGTCTTTGTCGATACTAGCAAAGAATACCTTCGAGGATTGATGATGCAGCTTATCTAGGCCACCTAGATATAGATGAGGGATATACAATCTAATCAGGTGATTGAGGGTGAAAGGAATCCCCTCGACCATGTTCGAATAATATCTGATTAGATAGACGATTCACCAAAAAGAAGGATAGATCTAGCCGAGCGTCACTCGATATTATCGGCAAATATCGAGGATCACTAGATCTATGGGTGGCGAAGAAGGGTCCACAGGACCTAAGGTGAAGGGGTATGTGTATACGCTGAGAAAGCCAGCTTTATAGGTAGTTACATCTTCTTCAGATGAAGGAATCTCCACTTGCACCGCCTCCCCTAAACCGCAATCGACCTTCACCTTTTCTATATCGATTACCAGACTGACATATCGAGCATGGGCTCGCATCGGCTCGCTACCGAAGAAGGCCTATCTACCTTAAAATCAGATGTTGTTTCACAGGGCTCAGGGATGCACTCCTCAACACGAGGTGATACTGATGTTTTGCTCTTAGATGAGTGTGAAGAAAAAGGGGCTTTCTCTTTTTAATGGACTGTCTTAGAAGTTTTGGCCATGACTATCGTGAAGTTTTAGAATAAGAAAAAGAAACCAACGAAGAAATGAGTGCAGAAAAGGGATGAAAGCAGAAAATTGTTAATGAGGATTTGAAAATATTGTAAAGAGTAAGATTATGAAGGGTGAAGTATTGAAATATTTATAGGGGTCTTCTAAGCGTATCGGAGGAATTGAAAAGGCGGAAATAGCGGTTCATGGGCTTTTTGAAAACCGTGTTGACATGGCCTCTATGCAACCTTTATGTCACATAAATTGCTGACTTCACACGGCTGACGTCACGAGGGGAATATCGAAGAGGAAATAATTCAAAATTGTTTCTCATCATTTCATTCTGAGAAACGCGGGGACTATCTGTATACGGTCAAAATAGGGAAAGCCCGATGTTAGGGTCTCTATGGCATTCTAAGTCCGATCTCGAAAGGATCGAAGGGGAATCTGAAGTTCGACCTCGGAGTTCCTACCGAGAGAGAGTGTGTCGAAGCCGTCTACAAGAAATAATACAAGTCTGTACTGAGTCATGATATAACTACCAATAGTATTTCTCTGTCATAATTAGGGATGTACTATGTTGGGATTCCTCCCCCACCCCCCCCTCCCCCCCCCCACCCCCTTTATATGGGGGTG